>MCJB01027554.1:177690-210067 GCA_002018475.1 Nicotiana obtusifolia
TCTGCGTAGAGGGATGAAGGAAGCCCATAATTGCAAAGAAGCGGGAGACAATTCCTAGAAAACAATCAAGCGCCAACTTCCAACGCTGAGAATCTGTAAGTAAAACGATATCCACCGTCAAATTATCATCTGCCACTAGAAATCATCAGATCCTGACCGTCCAGCAACATTGACCCTAACGAGTATATGTAAAGGCACACTGCAAAATTCCCCTTTTATTTCTCGTTTGTCCCTTCAGCTGACAATTTGCTTCTGTTTTGTAATTATGTTATATTATGGCAATTAACATGCAAATTTTTCTATGCTCAAGCTTGTAATATCGTGGGGGCATTTGTAGCTTGATTTCTTTTATTTTCTTGATTTTTGCTGTTGTTGCTTAGAAAATTTCTAGTGTCTATTGCAGACTAACACTAGATGCTTGCTAACTAATGGTTTGTGATTCTTGGGTTGTGATAATTTTTAGTCCTTCTGTCCCATTTTATGTGGTATAGCTTGACTTGACACGTAGTTCAACAAAGAAAGACTTACTAAAACTTGTGTTCTAAAACAAGCAATAGATATTTTTCTGACTATACAGCATCTCGTTAAAGGTAAAATGGTAAGTTTTAAGTTAAACTGGATATAAGAACTTGTTAATCTTTTTGGAACGAACTAAAAAGGAAAGTGTGCACGCAAAATGGGATAGAAGGAGTAAATGGTTTGTTAGATTAAACAAAGGATGGAACAAAGTGTTAGTATTCAAGTGTTCTCTCCTATATATTTTCTTCTTTTTGATTATTTTAAGCACATGTGATCCTTGCATTTTCAGATTATAGAGAACATTACATCAAAGAGATCAGTAGAGGACAATTCAAATGTGGTGGACGTCGAACGCGCTGCATAGTCGGGCGTGAAGATATTTTTCATGAAAGGGATGTGAAGAGGCAAAAGAGACTAAGTTCTGGTTCGTCACAAATGAGCTTAGAAAGTCATGGTCATATTCAACTAAGATGTCCTAGTTCTGAAATTGTTGCTAATTCCAACTGCAATATGGAGTATAAAAATAGTGAATCTCCTTCTGTTGCTCAGCCAAAATCAGTTTCAGATCAACATCCTCTGAAAGGAAGTGTTTGTGGTTTCTGTCATTCGCCTAAGACCACAAAGGTGAGTTTATCTGTGTTGATAGGAGAAACTTCGAACTATCAGCTGCGATTATTTTGTTATTTTTAGACATTTTTAATACTCTCTTCCACTGCTATCATTTGGAAAATTATCCACTTATTTTGTGCTCCTCATCCTTTGCTCATGTACACACATGTTTATCTGGATATATTCTGCTACAATTAACTAAGTCTATTATTAATCTGTCCGGTCTTTGTTAAATATTTGCAGGGAACTGGACAGTTCTTGTACTATGCTAATGGAAAGGAAGTGGTGGAAAATGTCACTTCTCCTTCCAAAGTCATATGTGTGCACAGTAAATGCATTGAATGGTATGTGGATTTAATCATTTAGCTGTATATTCCAATATAACATTGTTTTATGATTGCGCAACTGATAAGGGAGAGCTTTAGGTATGTAGTTGAGTGGCAGCTGCTTCATCTTTACGCTTGGGTTGTTTAGCTGTAGTAGATGGTTATGAACAATTGGAGCTGAAGAAAAAAAGGGAGCTTTTGGAACTTTAGCAACCCTTGACTTTAGCAATTGAATATTATAATTTGTTTTGCTTATGAAAGCTCTGCTGTTAGTGACTGTAGTCAAATTAGAATAATCCAGATAGGGCTTGAAATTATAGGGAGCCGACCAGGCAATGTCTGTAGGCTGTTTCCGCTAATACTTGTACGTCCACTACTAAAGCATAATCTCGATTCTTATATTACATCATATTCTTATTGACCCTTTAGCATTCCGCAGTATTTCGTAAAACTGCACAATTATTTAATAGTCGATACCACTTAGGTTTTGATTGGGTACCTTTTTGGTACTTAATTTCATTGGTTACAGGACACCTCAAGTATTTTATGATGGAGATACTATAAAGAATTTGGAAAGTGAATTGGCTAGAGCTGCAAAACTCAAATGTAGTAGTTGTGGCATGAAAGGTGCAGCACTTGGCTGCTACGTAAAATCTTGCCGGAGGAGTTATCACGTGCCCTGTGCATTTGAAATCCAGGATTGTCGATGGGATATGGTAAGTAAATACAGCTAGTTAATAAATTGATCAAATTGAGCACTGTAAAGTTTTTGTCTTCATGTTTTCCATAAAAGTCCACATCTATTTTAATTACAGGACAACTATCTCATGCTATGCCCAATTCATAAATCTACTAAATTTCCAACTGAGAAGTCAAAGTCCAGGAAGCACGTTAGGAGGGAAGTGCATCGAGCAATTTCAGATAAACCTCCTCTGTAAGAAGAGTGTATATAGTGGCACTTCTGTGCTGTTTTTTTACCTCCTACATTATAGGCGGTTGATGAAAATGAGAAAAACATCATTATAGGAACCTTTAAATCCGTGTGTTATCAATTGAATCCAGTCACTCCTATCAAGCTCTTTGGTTTAAGGCTGATAAGTTTGAAATTGGTGATACCTTCCTAATACCGTCAATATTTTATGCTGATTCTCTAGATATGAGTCATGTAGACTACTATTTTTCCTACATAAATAGTTGTCTTGATATAGAGAAGTAGATGATGATTGAATGACAAAGGTGTTGGTGTCACTTGTCATAAATATGTTGCAGATCTACACTTGTTGATAGTTGGAAAGTTGACGCGGTAAAGAACTGCTTGAATTGCTGGTATAATTAGGTTTCAGAATGCTTTTGCTAAGCAAGTGTATCTCATTTGATTGTCATGTGAGCTGAGGCCTGTTGGCATTATTATATCTAACAGGAGTATCCTTACATACAGATGTACATAGGAGCTTTGCTTATTATTTTAAGTTATTGGTCCAGTTATATTAGTCATTGGAATTTACTTGGTAGTCTAATTGGGTTGATCCATTAATGTAAAATGGGGATACTTCTACTGAAGTAATATCCTTGTCAAGAAGTTGGCTAGATTATCTGTTGGAATTAATTGGATGGGGATGCTCTGTTACAGGAAGGTAGCCTCATTTCTTAATTGAAAAAGTCACATTGATTCATGAAATACATAACAAACATGCTGTTTGTGTTGTCTTACATTTTAATTTTAATTCTTTTACATTAATCAAAGAGCAATTTAGATATGTATATTCATTAGAATGTGCAGGATAGTTGTCCTCATCTGTAAGCAATTCCATAACTATTTTTTTCGTTTTTGACCATTGTGCATGTAGAACCACTGAGCAATTGAGTTTTTGGGCAAGATCATTAGGTGGACCCAAAGAATGGGTTCTTTGTGGGTCTGCTCTATCCTCAGAAGAGAAGGTCGGTTTATCCTTTCTGCATTGACAATATGCTTTGCTAGTTCTATAATATGTCCCATGTATCTGTTTTAAGACTGTTTGATCAGTCTCAAAATAATGAATGTTGTTACGAGTGACATGGTCCTTTTTATGGGCAAACTTTGCCTCTGGCATATTTCGAGGCAGAAGCTGTTTGTTTATTTCAGCTTTCTCTGGTACACTAGAGGAGTCAACTTATTATGGTCATGCATAGATGGTTTAGCTTGGTGTCTGTCAACATTAAGTTGAATTGTCTCAGTCCTGGTTGATGCATGTCCTGGAAAAAGCAGTGTATGAAAGATCCGTTTGGTGTCTTTACATTTATTTAGTTAATTGTACAGTGTTTGTTCTTTGTCCCACGTCTGAGGCCACCCATTAGGTCCAACTGCAGCCTTCGAAACTTGGGATAATGGTCCTTCTCCACTTAAATACCAGGCTTAGTTCTCACGGTTCAGGGCACGAACTGTGACTTAAGTCACAATTCCCTCAACCTTTGCCACTTGAACTGAGCCCTGGAGGCATTTGCACATTTGTCCCACTTAAATGTCCTTTTATTTTGAGAGAAACCTTTGAAGTAGAAAAATGGTAACTTCTTTCTTTTTGAGATTTGTTAGTTGAAATATTCTAACATTATTAATCCATCTTAGTGTATTTTTGATATTCTTGCAGTATATGTTGGTGACATTTGCTAATATGTGCGGTGCGACTGTGTGCAAGTTTTGGAATCCAAATGCCACACATGTTGTTGCAGCAACAGATGAAAAGGGTGCATGCACCAGAACATTTAAAGTTCTCATGGCAATTTTGAGTGGAAAATGGGTCCTAACGATGGACTGTAAGCGCTTTTCCTTTTATCTAAAAGTATTTTTGAAATAGAACGTTCATTTAGTTCTCCATGGAATGAGGGGGCATGTTGAATTGCCATAGAAGCAAGAAATGCAATAAGTAGAATTTGTGGTGACATAAGAAAAGTTTCTTTGGTGTTGAGGGGAGTGAAATATGAGAGAAACACCTGGGTACATGTGTGACTTCTCCAAAGCCACTTGAGGGCATGGGCTTCTTTTGGAAATAGTTTGCTTGGCCTTGGTCAATAGTTATTTAGTTGCCTAATGGAAAAGTATGATTATTTTATTTAAAATCCATTCTCCTATCAATGAACTTGTTTGTTTGCAGGGGTAAAAGCTTGTATTGCAGCAAATGGTCCAGTAAAGGAAGAACCTTATGAAATAAGTCTAGACAATCACGGCTGTTCTGGGGGCCCCAAAGCTGGAAGGCTCAGGGCCTCAACTAATGTAAGTGTCCGGTAATTGCAAGATATTGAGAAACTAGTTTATTATATTCCTTGTGAATACGATTCACGGCTAAAGATCTTTTCTTTTTCTGCTTCCATACTGATGTAGCACATGTTAAAAGCTTTTATGTATACAGTAAACCATTCTTCCTTTATACTGCAGGCGCCAAAGCTTTTTGATGGTTTCAAGTTTTATTTGAGTGGGGATTTTGTGCCAAGTTACAAAGTTGACCTGTTAGATCTAGTTGAGAAGGCTGGAGGCACTAGCAGTCAGAGCAAGGAACAGTTGGTGGAACAGACTCATGCTGCACAGGAAACTCACCCACCTTATCTAGTTGTATACAACTGTGATCCCCCACGGGGTTGCACGTTTGAAGAAGAAAGCAATATTTTGGAGCAAAGATTAGCTGAAGCTGAGGATCTCGCCAAGCAAATTGGTTGTCAGGTCATTCAGCATACTTGGATTCTGGAGTGTGTTGCTGCATGTAAACTGGTACCTTTTTCCTGATGAGGGATTGTCGCGAGTAAAAAAGGTCCCACTGGATGACTTTATATCTGTGATAGATGAGGGCAAAGCATCTCTGATGTTTGTATGACGTTGTTGTACATTTTTCGTATCAGGGCAACCTAGTTGAATCTTAACGCCAGATGTCCTTCCAATATTGTGTATAGTATGCGAAAACAAAAATAAACTTTGATCTTATATACTGAACATACTGAAAAGGAATCCCTTATGAAATAGAGCTATAACAGCCTTGGCTGTACCTATAGTTTTGGAGATATGTAAGTTACACAGGTTTGTATTACATAATTTCAGTAAAGTATTTAGCTGAAGGAGGTTTGCAAACTGGCTATTTAACCAGTGCCTTCTCTTCTTCAATTATCGGTTTGCTAAGTGAGGGTTGCATGGCCTCCTGCAACTCTTTGTTGGTTTTGTTGGTCTCGGTGTTATATACGAAGAATTTTGCTACAACCAGGAAGAAAAAAAAGTTGAGAAAGCTCAAGACAGCATAAAATGCATAATAATAGTCCAAATGAGAGATATTGAGGTTGTCCAAAATCCACCCATGGTGTCCATATTTCTTGGTAACATCTGCCACAGTTGACAGCAGAAAGCTGCTGAGAAAGTAGCCAACTCCCAAGCTTGTTGTAGCATATGCGGTCCCAAGGCTTTTCATGCTCTCTGGTGCTTGGTCATAGAAAAACTCAAGTTTTGCAACTTCCACAAAGTTATCAGCAACTCCCATCAAGGCAAACTGGGGAAGCAGAAAGAAAATAGATAGAGGAACAATCTGTTTTTTCCCAGTAATTCCATGTTCTCTAGCTACACTGAGCCTCTTCCTTTCAACGAACGAGGCAATGAGCATGACTACAATATGCAAGACGAGGCCAATCCCCAGTCTCTGCAACAACGTGATCCCCCTTGGGTTCTTTGTGTATTTTCGAAGAATGGGTACAATGACGCGGTCATAGACAACAAGGGTGATCAACATGGAGATTGTTACGAAGGCAGTAAGAGATGCTGGAGGAATTTCAAAATTCGGACCGATTCCTCTCTTCAAGGTTGTCCCTTGCTTAATGAAGAGGGTATGTGTCTGTGCTAGCATTGTGCTTGGTATGAACATTGCTATAAGTATTGGAAGCATTTTTATCATTTGCTTAGCTTCTTCAACTTGGGTTACTGGACAAAGTTTCCAGGGTGAACTAGACCCTGTTTTCACTGCTGCCTTGTCAAGAGGTCTGCATTCAACATGATCTCAATCACATAAAATCCAAGTAAAGAAATTAAAAACCAAGCATAAATATGGTCCTAATAAAATGATTAAATCAACAAATCTAAAGTGTAGCTTCTATGCACTGATATTTTGTTAAAGAATTTTTATACTATCAGGTCACCTTAAAAGTAACTGTCCGTAACCTCAAAAAAAAAGCAAGTTATATGCTACAAGTTAAAGTACACTAAAGTGCAGTCCAGCGCATTAAGCTCCCGCTGTGCGCGGGGTCCAAGGAAAGACCGGACCATATTAGGTCTATTATATGCAACCTTGTTTTGTATTTCTGCAAGAGGTTCTTTTTGTGGCTTGAACCCTTGATCTCCTGGCCACCGGCAGCAACTTTGACTAAGTGTAAATCGTCTGTGTAAATGAATTAAATATCATAAGATTTTCACCTTAAAGAAGTGGTATGATCAATTCTGAAGAGGCCTGCAGAAGTAGCATACTCTTCCAAGCTCAGCTCATGAAGCTCCTTTGGGTCATTAGGGACAACAACCTTCCACTTCCTAGCTGCAGCAACAACAACTTGAGCAATCCTAGTGAATGGACTTCCTGAGGGTTTTTTATGCCTATAGTAACGTGTCCCTAACAAGAAAACCATTACTGAAACAGCAAGTCCAGCAGTTGGAAGGCCATAACCAACACCCCATCCCACATTGTCTTGCAAGTAAACAAGGAAACTGTTGGAGAAGAGAGTTCCAAGAAAGATGCTAAACATCCACCAGTTGAAAAAGGAGAGCTTTTGAAACCTCTCTTTAGGCTCAAAATCATCAAACTGGTCTGCACCCATTGTTGAGATATTAGGCTTTGTTCCACCAGTTCCAATGGCAACTATGTACAAAGCACAGTAAAAGATGCCAATTTGGAAAGCAGAAGCCCTTTTATTGCAGTCTATGTTTTTGATTCCTTTGCCACAAGTTGGAGGTCTCAAGGCTTTCAATGAAACAACCATCGTCAATAAGCACATTCCCTGTTGTTATGTGTGCCAAAGAACAAGACACAGGGTTAAGCAGGCAAAAGAGTATGATGTGAATGAAAAACTAGTAAATGTCATCGAATTTGCCAATTATGACAAAAAAGTAAAACTATTTCTTGTCATATTAAGTAATTGAACTTTACTTAATATATAGTAAAGTCACTAAACTTTACTTTCTACAATAGTATAATCACAAAACTGTCGCAGTTCACTTACGTTAGTGTGATAAAAAACAATTTTGTAACTTTACTGTTATAGTGAGTAAGTTTAATTACTTAGTATAATGTATCAAAAAATTCAATGACTACACGTGAAACTAACTTGTGAAATACTAAAGGATTTAACGTTAATGTAAAGAATTATATTGTTTTTTAAAATACGTTCAAGTAGTCTACCTTATGTTTAAAATACTTATCTCTATGGGTTACATATAGAGTAAAAAATGCTTTACAGAAGTTAAACTCAATTCAAACTAAAAGGCACAAGAGGAGTACCAGAATGTAAATAGCAGAAGAGATGAGAAAAGTCCGGAAACGACCAAGATGAGCATCAGCAACGTAAGCACCAAGAATGGGAGTCAGCCAAACAGTACCAACCCAATTGGTCACATTGTTTGAGGATTTCACAGTGCCTTCATGCAGCTCGTCTGTTAGATATATCACCAGATTTGTTGCTATCCCGTAGAATGCCATCCTCTCAAATACTTCATACCCTATGTTCATATTTATAAGCTAAGGTTAGATTATTTACACCTTTGACGCTGTTAATCAAGAGATGCTCAATACTGAACTCTAAGTGTAAAGAACTTTTATATATATAGGTGCATAATTCAACATATTGTAGATATTCTAATGTAGCTAGTAAAGTCTGCCAAAACAGCACGTTTGTGTTTTTAGTCTCCACCGCTTCTTTATCATTTCTTTTAACTTAATTCATAACTTCCGCTCTATATATGCAAAGAAGATGTTATATGTATATTATTTAATTTGGGGAAAACTAAACATACCAACAATGAAATAACAAGCTCTCCATCTGCCAGTTTTGGATCTGAGAACAGGTCTACCTTTGAGGTCCACTGTCCCATCTTGTGTATAATCCTCACTCCCATTAATAGCTCCGTTCTCTAATTCTTCACTCATGATACACAAATTAAGAAGAAATCAGATTCTGGTTAGGGGTTGGGTTTTGGAGGTTCTTTCTTAATTATGAGAGTGCTACATATATTTCCAACTCTACAATTTGAAGGCCGGTCTCTATGCGTATCCTCGTATATATAATTCCAAATGTTGCTTTTACTTTGCATTTAAAATATAGTAATAGCCTATAACTAAAGCAAAAGAGTTTTACATTCTAAGTTATTTGACAATTTTGTTTTAATTTGAAAAAGCGTGTCTTGTCCACTTATATATTGTTGGAAGGTGCAGCATCTATGTTATCGACCAATATGTAGTTTTCTGAAGCCAGAAATAGGCATGTTCAAGAGAAGAGGAGAGAAGTTAATGTTTTACTCCCTTTTTCTTTTCTTTTTCATATTATCTGTTTTTTTAAAATATTCTTGCACACCTTAGTAGATTTTAATCGTTTAAACTATATATCCTTCTATCTCTTCTTTTTAAACGTCTTACTTAATTATTACTCCACCAATTACAACAGAAAGTGTGTTAATTAGGCAAACAATAATCAATAAAACCTTCTTGTTTCTCTAAAACAACAAATATTTTAAAACCAATTCAAAAATTAATATTTTTTCGGATCAAATGTAGTGTAAAATATCATAATTTAGTTGATTAATATGTTTTTAATATTATGTAATATAATGAGTCTTGTCATGTATGACAGCCTCATCGTCTTTACGCATGATATGATCATGTTGCATGGAAAATTTCGAAAGCTACAAAATGCATACGATATTAGTAAGACAAAGTTAAAATTTGCCAGGAAAACAACACTCACTAATTTTATGAATATATTGGTTTAAAGTATTATAAACGTTGATATCAATGAAACAAAATGATACGAAAATCTTACTTAAAATAGAGTGCTAGTGACATATTAGGAATTAGTCACACAACCCAATAGCCTTGGAATTAGGACCATTCCCTTAAGCAATAAAAAACTGATGTCACTGTGAAGTACAGGGCTTTGCCGGCTTAGATGTCAGTTTCACTAAATTTGACCACAAAATTAAGGAATTGCAGGTTTTAGAAAAAATTAACTCTGAAAAGTGCTGGAAGCTGCAATTTCTTGATATTGTCATGGACGAAAAACACGTGCCCCATCTCGTGTTTTCTTTCTTAGTTTGAGTAATGATTTTTTCAAAATTTTTAGTTAAATCTCTAATTGTGCAAAAAGAAATTAAATACGTATTAAATTTCTTACTAATTGTAATTTTTATTCGCAACTACTTAAATTCAAACTGATCTTCCCTCCTATAACAGTATAAACAATCTAGTAAGTAATTTTTTTCCTCATCCCTATAACATAATAGTATGCAGGCAGGCTATTAAAGATCAGAAAACTAATAAGGTGATGAGTACTAACAGGTCCAAGCAGGCAAGAATGTACAGACCACAAGAATAACCATAAGGTGCCATTTGGCAATCCCTTTTAAGGCTAAGATTTCTTCATATGGTTATGGTTTTTTTCAAGAAATGACTTTGCTTTCTTAATGTCAAGAATTTCAGTTACATATACTCGCAATAAAAAAATTATTTAAACTATTCGTGCAATTTAACAGGTTAGAACAAATTATAACTTTACTTTTCAGGTTATCATATCAGGCTTGCTATGAAGAGTTACATGTTACTATAGGTTATCTTAACATGATACCGTATGCACTGTTATTGCATAGAAATTAAACCCAAGTAAAAGGAGAGTATCTTTGGAATTTTTGTTCTACAATTATTGTCTATGATAACAGCAGGAATAGCTAGTCTTCCCATATATGCTAGACCTTGACGGAAGTGAAATAAATTAGTGATCACTGAAGTTACTAGATCACCTAATTGATTTACTTCTTATTTGTGATTTGAAACTTATGGTTTATTAAATCAATGTTGAAAATCACCCTCTTCCTTTTTAAGTCCTCTCATTACTCCAAACCAATTCATAATCTTGAAAACATGCTTGTATAGTAAACAAGGACGAGAGAACAAAAACTCTCAAGGGTATGCCTCTTGATCAAAGGGTAAAAACACTAAGATTTGCTAATTTGTATAACTGACCACTGTAAATGTTGCCAAATCATGCACCAAAATATGAAGGAATCTTCACTACATGTCAAGTCTCTATAGCTTAATCCCCACAGAACCCAAACAACACAAGTCTCACAACTATTTGCTATCAACTGAATTCTATCTTATTGTCATATAAGCAAATTTTATATGCCAACATTTAGAAACTGAAATCATTTTCAAGTAGTCAACTGTAGGAATAGGTTTCACACAAATTGCTACTCTATGTATGAGAACAAAGAAAGAAGAAACATAACCATTCAAGTAAGAGAAAACCTTCAACGGTATATGCAACCTGAGTTAGATAACATCTTTAAGCGAAGACAATACACACTGTATCACCAGTGCAGTTTAAAGATAACACTAGTCATCTGCATTGTAAGAATGTAAATGTAACTGTTAAATAACCACTACATGGACTGCAGTAATTCAACCAGTCATCGGATCTCTTGCGACCGAACTGGTGGTGTTATAACAGGGTTACTTTTTCTTTGAGTGATTCTTAGAAGCTGATATTTAATGATATGGTTAGTGCTGTCAGTTTTCCCTTAGTCTACCACAATATTAACCCAGAATTTCTTATTTATCTGAAACCCAAGCTGCATTTGGAAACCCCGGAGAACCATTACTGCTGTCACAGATTGTTGCTGTGTTGTGCCCATTTGCCTCGTGTTTCCTTGCCTCGGTAGACCCCTCACGGATACTGCCGTTTGGAGCATTATCTGTATGCCTATCACTAGTCTCATTACCATCAGAATCAGTGAAAGAGCCTTTATTTCTAGCGTAGGTGCTGTAACCATTCCCCTGATTCCCATTTTGAGAAGCATGACCCTGAGAATTACTAGTTGATGGCAAAAAAGTAGCGCGATCGGCTGAAGCACCCCACGAACTAGAAGCCCTATAACTTGCATCTAAATTATAGAAAGGACCATACCCATGATTCTGGCTGCTCCACTGGTTTATTGTAACACCGGGCAAGCTGCTAGCATAACCAATGCTGGCCAAAGATGGATTCACATAAACTCCAGCTGCCCCACCGTAGCAAGTATAAATCTCACAACCATAGCCATAGTTATAGGGATTGTAACCAACAAAAGTAGGCTGCGCAAACCTAATGGGGCCAGAAGAACCATAACCCAAGTAACCTCCACCACCACCATTGCCAGCAGGATTTGCTTCTTTAGGCAGGGCGCGTTTTACCTCCACTAGCTTATTTTTCAGTTCGTGAAAGTTTTTATGAAGAACTTTATCAACAGCATCTTCTGTGTCAAAGGTGATGAAACCAAATCCTCGAGGGCGACCAGTGCTTGGGTCATACATTATTACTTTATCTTTCACATTACCGTAATTTTGGAAGTACTGCCGAAACTCTTCTTCAGTAAGGGAAGAAGGTAGCCCACCCACAAATATTTTTCTAGTTCTGGCATTCCCTTCAGGTTCTGTTTCTATATCTTCACCAGCATAAGGAAGTTGCAATCTCAAGCTCTGCTGCTGTTCTCTTGGTAAAGCTCTCTTAGTGTCCACCTGAACAGCAAAACTGGAGTTTAAAGTGAAAACAGATAGACAAGTAAACAGACATTTCGTCAGCAAGAAACTCAGATGTCATTTAGTTGAAGCCAAGCTACAACATTGGAGCTACCAGCGGAATTGTTTGTCAAGTTTAAACACTGCTGAGAACCTTCAGAACAAAGAAAAGACTCATATGACTCAATCGCGCCACTACAATATCATGTCTTCGAATGACTTCAGCTCAGATAAACATATTCAACACTATAAAACAAGAAAATGTAACATATTACTCCTTTACATCTCTCCTCTGGTAAAATTTTTTTCCAAATAAGTAACTCAACATGGACTATTTAAAATGAAAAGCATATGAAGCAGAATCCTTAATTATCTAAGGAAGTTTGTCCTCACCACCCTGCAAAGCTGATCTACTACAATTTCCACACAATACAGATAAAACAAGCTGAATATTTCTTCCCTGCCCTCCCACTCTCCTTCATAAATGTGACCTTCTGTACTAACGCACTGCACCACTTTTAATCACATAATCTAAAAGTAAAAATTACAAGTAAAAAGAGGTGTAGATGAGCTAAGCAAGGGAAAAGGAAGTAAAAAACGAACAAGAGTGCCTAAATCCCCCTTTACATTTCAGAGTGCCACACTCCTCTAGTTCCATAAACAGAAACAGGACTGTGATTCATCATACCCATTTAAGAAATTGGACAAAAAGGCAGGATTCAGAAATTTTAGACTCTGTATTCTAACATACACGTCTTTTAAAAATTCTTTTGCATGTATATAAACGGGGTAATTTCACAGATGGAAATTAAACTTTTATTTTATTGCATCCAAGTCACCGAATTATTTCTAACAAATATTTAGTCAACTTTGGCTAAGTATCACAGAAATCATTAAGCTATATTTTTATAACAAAAATATCACTCAACTTTGCCCAAATATCACATAAAGGCGAAACTAACCCATATAAACGGTTCAGGCAGAAACTAGAAGGCCTACACATAACACATGTTGATGCAACTAATGACACAATCCCAAAACTGCATTAAAGGAACAACAAAAAACTTCGAAAGCATACAAACATCAGTGAAAAAAATAGAGAAGAAAACTCAATCATGATCAATCTTGAAGCCTATGAAAACTCAAACGGCTTAGGCCAACATCTACTAGATTGATCAAAATAAACGAACACCACAAAAACTTAGTAGGAAGCGGTTTCAAGATTTATAATTAGCAGGTTCTGAGAGAGAGCTAGAGTACAGGCTATCATATGTACACATTCAAGATCATAAATTTGTAATATTTCATACCGAACGGCCATCAATGTGGTGTCTGTCCTGAAGAATGGTATCAATAACAGAAGGATCAGAGAAGACAACAAAAGCAAAGCGTCTAGACAAGCCAGTGTATCTATCACGCATGATCGTGGCATGTTTAATTTCTCCATAATTGCTAAAATAGTCTCTTAGCTTCTCCTCCGTTGTTTCCCATCTTAATCCTCCTACAAATAACTTCCCTTCATCTGATTCCATAATTCTGACAACAAAAACAAAAGAAGAATTCTCTCCTCTGCTATACTAATAATGCAGTTTACGTAAATATAGTAACTAAAAGTAGAAAGAGAGGGACAGAGCAATTATATGGAAGCATGCCTAGGGTTTGGGGGCAGTGACCCAATCTCAATCGGAAAAGGGGATCAAAGCAAATCTTGAACACGATTTCCTGATTTAGGGCAGAGTTCCAATCAACCTCCAAAATCCTATTCCAACTGAAACTGAAACACGATATAACCTTTCAAATACATCCGCTATTAAATAGTTAAATATATATAGATATATTCCTTAGCTAAATATACAAAAAATATACACTAATTATATATATATATATATATATATATATATATATATATGTATGCCAGCTATTATTTTAAAAAACGACTATACTGTATAGTTTTCTTTAAATAAATAACCCCCAAACCATTTTCTCTCCTCTTTTTAGTTTACTTTTTAATTTTTCATAAATGTACTTATTATTTTATAGTTCGGCACACGTGTAAATGCCAATTAAAATGTAAAATTCTCAGTATAGTTTTGAATTTTTTGTTAAAATACTCTTTTCGGTCTCAAATATTAAAATATTTGATACTTTTGAAAGACAAAAATTTATTTATTAGACCTTTTTTTCTAGTTATACACCTATTAGTCGAATTAGTGGAGTGTTTTATTAAATAAGATTTTTAAAGATAAAAGATAATTTAGATATATGTGGTTGTGATTAAGCCTATTAAATATTTTTCTCAAGAAGTGTATAAAAACATTAAAGAATAGATAATATGGACATGACGGAGTTATCACCAATTACTTTGTTCTCAATGTCTCGTATTAGACGAGTAAGTTAAATAGTAACATTATCATAAGAAAATAGTAATAAAAAAGAATACAACAAAAAAGAGTTATACAAGAGAGATAATAACAAGGGGATGTGTGGTAGAGTGATTGTATTAGCAAATGCTTTCCTTTTCTTTCTTCCCCAAATATTATATGTGAAAGTCTAACGCTCTAACAAACCTTGATTTGAAACATCTTTAATAATATTTAATGTTTTTCACATTTCTTACAAGGTTATTTTCCTATTTCTTTAGTTTCATATGGAGATACTTCTACTTGGTGTTACGGTTAGGACTATGACCCTGAAATTTCAAGCAAGACATAGATGTTATTAGAATTGGGCTGGCCCAGGTGGGAGTCCGTATGAAAATGAGTCCAAATTTATTATATATATAAATTAAGTTTTTAGCCTTCGTTATTTGGTCCCAAGTTTTCCTTATTTTCAATCAAGTCCTTCTGTGTTGGCTAGTGGAGGGTTGGCCACGTGTCATAGGTGGTACAAGTTTGTTAGCTGTAGATAGTTTTTCTTGTATTTAGGGAACGCCGCCTTATATTTTAGGGTTATTAGGCGAGATATAGCGTTGCTCCAGCTTATCGAGGATATGACCATGGATAGGAAGGTGTGGAGCTTGAAAATTAGGGTAGAGAGTTAGGTAGTGGACCTTTGTCTTTGTTGTTACAGTAGCTTTAGTACACCACTTAGTCTTTTTTGTGTATTTTTGTCTTTCTAGACTTCTGTTATTACTTGTTGTTGCCTTCGCTTCGGTTTTTAATTGCACTAACTAGTGTTAGTTGTGTGTGCATTTTCACTTGATTTTCTGATTAGTTTGCTTGTCATTGGCCCTTCCCTTTATCTTTTCTGAGTCGAGGGTTCACCGAAAATAGTCAGTCTGCTTTTTTAAAAGTAGGGATAAAATCTGCGTACATAGTACCTTCTCTGTATCCCACTTGTAAAAATATACTGAATTTGTTGTTGTTGTTGTTGTTTTAGTTCTTGCTTTCCATTTCATGGCGATTCCAATGTTGGACCCGTTACATTTGGTATCAAAAGCCAAAGTTTTTCGGCTCGAATTTCGCTGCAATATCCAATCACTATTACTATCACTCATTACAACTTTCGGCTACCGCAGCCACAACAAAGCCTCCTTCCTGGAGCTCGCCTAATGGCTATTTTCATGATTCTCCTCATCCATATGAAGCACGAGGATGGGCCAGTGAGCAAAAGATTTCAGCTGAGCAGTATATATTTCAATCTTCTTCGGCAGCTCCCAACTATGCAGATCTCAGTTTCCATCCAAATTAATATAACTTTGAGCGAATCTCAGTAGCCATGTACCTTCGACAAGATCCTCTGCACAAAAGGCATGCCACTGGTAGCAAGAAGAAAGCTTGGAGGAAGAAGCGTAAGTATGAGCTTGGTCGACGACCTGCTAATACTAGGCTATCTATTAACAAGACAATCAGACGAGTTCGTAGAACTACTCCTATCCACAAAATCCCTACGAGTTTCAGAGAGTGGGAAAATGAGCAACAAATTTCAACTCAGCCCAGCCTAATCACCAATTAACAGTCTATTTTCACTGAAATCCACTCATTGGTGCGAGAGAACATTCGTCGGTCGGAGCAATTTTAGTGGAATTGTGAAGCCTATCGACAACGGAGAGCTACTTATATGGATTCCCCTAACATCGAGTTTAACGGAGGTTCTGCAGCTTTAGCGATATTGACAGAGTCTGTTTGGTTGCTCAAAGGGAGCAATAGACACCAAGATAATACCTAACTTAACAGAAAACTGTCTTCCTATGTGATTTCATTTGACCCCATTTGCCACGATTTGGCTGATGGAACACCGAAGATAATCATGAAGATGCTATAGTTTTAGGAAATAACAGAGGCCAAATGTTCGACAAAAGTCCTTTACTGGATGAGATTGAAGGAGACGGGCTTGGGTCAATAAGAAGAAATGAGAGAATTTTTGAAAATAATGAGGACCAAGTGTTTGATGAAAGCCTTCAATGTAATAAAACAGGTGCCATGTTTCAATATAATTTTAAGCAGTTGCAATGGTTCCAAAACCTTGATGCTTCAAGTCTATTTTCATGAAATAGATGGCAATAGTCTAGTTGTCGAGGAAGAACTGGGATTTATAAGTGCACCTAACGTTAAAATCAATTTTGGTGAATTTTCTTTGTGCCAAACTAATTATGAAGGAGAGGTACTGAAATATGATATTGAGGAAAATTCAGAAACTGAGATGGATCAAGTCTAACGATCCGACAAGTCGTTTTGAGTTCTAGCATGTCGTTCAGTGGTTTGTGACCTTGAGTAGCTTCACTTTATGTATTATGACTTGCGCGTATAGTCGGTTTTGATTTTCAGGAAGTTCGGAGTTTATTTGGAAGGATAATTCTCAATTCGGAAGTTTTAAGTTGGAAGAGTTGACCGAGGTTTGACATTTGAGTAAACGACTTCAGAATCAGGATTCGAAGGTTCCTATAGGTTCGTAAGGTGATTTCGGACTTGAGCGCATATCCGTGTTGAGTATCGGATGATCCGAGCGATTCAACGCATATCATCGAAACTTGCATTTTTAGAAGGTTTTGAATTTGCTTAGCTTGACTTAGAGTGGACTTTGGTATTATCGAACTCCGGACGGTATCTGGAACCTTGGATAGGTTTATTTTATTTATTGAAACTTGTGCGTGAGGTTTGGTTATGCTCCGGAATGTCTAAGTATGATTCGAACATGTTCAGTGAAGTTTAATGTTTGAAAATTAAGAGGAAGTTCTGATCATTGATTCGTGATTTTGATGTTATTCGTGGCATTTTGAGCCTTTGGACAAGTTTGGATAAGGTATTGCGATAGGCTTGTATGATTGCACGGGGTCCCAGGGGTCTCCGGTGTGTTTTGGGATAGTAGAATTTCCCTTTGTTTTGTGAATGCTGGTTTCTGGTGTCAGGGATGTGCATCGCGATCGCGAAGAAAGACTCGCAATCACATAGTGTTGTTTGGGAGCTAGGAATAATTGTTCTTCGTGATCGCGGTGGTTGATTTGGCCGTGCATCTGGTTCGCGCGGTGAGGGTCGCGAACGCATTATGTTGTCACAGGGCTGGCCTGGTTTAGAGGGTTGTTAATCGCAATCGCGTGGGCATGTCCGCGATCGCAGAAGGAAATTTCTGAGGGATTAAAGGCTTAGTCTTCGCGTTTGCGTGGGTCTGGATTGCTGTTGGTCGTGATCACGTGAGGTCCCTAGCGATCACAAAGGAGGAAATTCTGGCGGTGGCAATATTGGCCTTCGCGATCGCAAGGGTGTTTCCACGATCACAAAGAGGAAGTACCTGGGAAGAAAGTAAGTTAGCGAATCAAGAATTTGCTCATTTCCATTCTCATTTTCTCTTTTGGAGCCGACTTTGGGGTGATTTTAGAGAGCTATTTCATCCACCAATTGAGGATAAGTGTTTCTAACCCACTTTTGATTATATTTCTTGAACATGTATGGATTTTGACATGAAAATTAGTAGAAATTGGGGAATTTTGGAAGAAAATCTAGGAATGATATTTTGTATTTTGACTACGAAATTGGATATGATATTAGAAATAAGTTATATATTTGAGTTCGTGGTGTTATGGGTAGTATTTATCTTCGAGAATTTTCGAAATCCAGGCGTGTGGGCTTGGGGGTCGACTTTGCCGACTTTTCATATGGAGTTGGGAATTATTTTTAAATGTTAAATTATGAGTCTTTAAGTATATTTTGATTCTTTTGCTCGTTCTTTAACTAGTTTAGGATCGTTTGTCATCGGTTTGAGTTGCTAGAGAGGCGTTGGAGCCGGTTGTTGAATTTCAGAGCGAGGTAAGTCTCCTGTCTAACCTTGTGAGGAGGAAATTACCTCATAGGTACTATATTTATTTTGTGCTACGTGTTATGGGAGCTACACACGTATGAGGTGACGAGTGTCCGCACGTATGCTAGATTCTTGATCATGTCTGGGTAGGCTTAGGCTCATACCATGTTTAACTGTATTACTTGGGTTGTCCTTGCCTGTTTTAAAACCCTCAAATTACATTTTAGCTTGAGACTGGTCTGGCGTAAAGTACCGAACTTGCTATTTCAGATACGTGACGAGCTACTTGATTAATTGTGGAAATTATATTTCTATTTACGGATTTGTGTCGTGTTGTGTGTATCCGCCCGAAAGTTTTCTTGAATTTTACAACTCACATGTATATTCGTGAGCGGGGTCAGTGACCCGTCAAAGTTTCATATTCTAATGGAATTGGGCTGAATGCCTCAACAGTACTCTTATAGGATCGGGTTGTACGCCTCGGCGGTATTATGTAATGCACTCTTATGGGATCGGGCCGCTCACCTTGGCAGTATCATGTAACACATTCTTATGGTATGGGGTTGTACGCCACGATAGTATATCATACCATCACTGTTATGGGATCGGGTCGTTCACCTCGGCAGAATCGTGCGTGATTTTCAATTAGGAGTCAACGTATCTATGAATTCTATCTGAATTGATACGTGATATTTTAGTAGTTATTGACCTGGCATACATTTGATTCACGGTAATATTCGATATTCGAGGACTTTGTGTTTTCTCGTCTGTTAAGGATCGTTTTATGTACATATATCTGTCTTCACTATTTTCCTTGCCATGCTTCATACCTGTCTACTTTTATTGTACTTGATTTATTGGATCACTAGTTAATGTCAATGTTGAACCCTTGTCGCTACTTCTTGGGGGTTAGGCTAGATATTTACTAGGTACACGTTGATTATCATGCTCATAATACACTTCTGCACTAATTGTGCGGGTACTGAGACAGGTACATTTGACGGTCATCTTGGCACATAGGCGCAACTGTTGAGGAGACTTTGTGGTGAGCTACATTTCATGTTAAGACCCACAGCACACGAAGTCCCCATCTTATTTATTTACTTTATCCTGTCCATTTTATATTCCAGACTAACGTTGTAGTAGTATTGTACCTCCTAATAGTTGTCCGTGCACTTGTGACACCGAGTTGTGGGAGCTTCTAGTGGATGCTCATTGTTGTACTTAGTATTATTATCACTTTGCCTTATGATTTATTTATTAAAATGGATAATTATGTTTGGAGGTTCACGCGTTGGCTTGCCTGCAGCATCGTTGGGCGCCATCACGACCTATTGGGATTTGGTCGTGACAACTTGGTATCAGAACACTAGGTTCACTTAAGTCTCACGAGTCATGAGCAAGCCTAGTAGAGTCTTACGTATCGGTACAGATACGTCTGTACTTATTTTCGAGAGGCTACAGGGCTGTTAGGATAACTTCCCTTTCTTGATTCCTTGTCGTGCGAATTGATTTTGGTTGAAGCTTATGTCTTCAGTCCCTTCCTACTAATTAGTACGCGATGTCACGCATTCGATATCAGTTGGGCATCGAGGAGTTGAGGTGGTGCTACAAGTATGGTGCATGATGTTTTTACCTACATTATGAGGGAAGATTTCTCTCATTGCCTCGTGGAAGTGTGTTCAATCATTTCAGTCGGTGTTGGTGTTGCCCATGGTTTTGGGGCTATACATATTGTATTATGATGTTTCTCGCGGTGTTAACGCGCAGTATTGGTGTGAACAGTAGGGTGTTTACTCATGTCCTGTGGCAGTGAATGCTTCAGGAAAAAGGTTTGTTCTGTTCGTGATTGGAAGATTAAGTATTTAATCCCGAAGCAGGAGAGGCGATTGGGCTATGAATGTTCAAGCCTTGGTTAACGAAGTAGTGAGATTTGATATCTCCAAACTTGGCGGAGTTCTTATTTGTGTTGTGATGTCGTCGTCCTTATTTGAACGCATTAAGACTTGTCTGTATGATGGTCTCCATTTGTTACCTTTGGGGGATGATGTTTCGAAGTGGACCTAAGAAGCGGTTATTGGAGATAACGGCGTGTTGCGACTTCGGGGTCGAATCAGTGTTTTCAGTGTTGATGGTTCGAGGGAGATGATACTTAAGGTGGCTTCTATATATAGGAATTTCAAATGTGACGAAAAGAGTTTGTTTGGAATATAAAAGAATGTGAATGCTTGATTATCGTTTTGGGGTGTAATATGACTTCAAGTTTTAAACGTATTTTTGGACCTTCAATTGATGTTAATGGAATGAACGAATTCTTATGGCTGGCGGATGAGTGCGGACCTTGGAGAATTAACCGATTTTTATAACTATGGTAATACCGTTGGAGGATGTCAATATGAGGTTACACAGGTGGGCTACCTCATGTGAGAAGGTTAGGGATTGCATGACTTCTGACAAAGTTCCTATAAACAATTATGCCTTCTATCCAATGGGATGCATGTACTACGATATGGGCTTGGATCGCTTGAAGAAGATGGTGCGACTGTTAGGAGGTCGAGTGTGCGTTTGTGGTTGATATTCAGGATGTGTAATGATTAGTGCAACAAGAGCATGTGAGAAACTTGGATGAGTAACGATGTGGGATCATGGTAGCTAGGAGGAGAAGTATGGGTCCTTAGTCTTACGATTGTGGCTTAAAGCCAAGTGGGGGAGTCTATCACCGATGATGGGGCTGTGAGGTTATATGTCTTTGCAGTTTCTGGTTATTGGTATGTTGATGGATTAGTTACGACTGAGGAAGAGAACATCAGGGGTAATTCGAGCAAGGAATTTGATGAATGTGTGCTACATTTCACCTTATTGACGTATGGAGGTTGTGGAATGACTCAGATTGGATATTGCTTTGTGGATATGATGTTCACGGGAAAGGATTCCTTCAGTTACTTCTTTGCAGTGCTCGTGTACTAATGGAGCACCAGTTGGTTGGTAATATATATTGTGACTAGCTTAGATTGGCGACTCTAAACAATGATTCTAGTGTGTTCAAGAATTTAAATATGGTGCCTAGAGATTTTCGGGTTCGTTGTATGGCTAAGGATTTAGTTTTGCAGTGGAGTGTGAAAGATATTAGAGCATTTCTATGAATATCACCGGGTTTGCGGTGTGGTGATAAAAAGATGGAAGAAACAGTTTCAAATTCGCAGAAGGTCTCATCGGAGCGGGCGTATCAGTTGGAGGTGCTATTAAGTGCATGAGAGGGTATAAAATGGTTAGGGATATTGAGACGATGTGGTCTTGTTATTTGGGGTCACTCGAGAGGAGTGTCAAATGAGGTCCATTGTGTGCTGAAAAAGAGAGGTATTTATAATCAGTTCCTTTGATGTGGTAAGGCTATACAGGTGTTGCGTGGCTATACTTGTAGGCTTGGCAGTTTCCGTAATTTGATTGATTTAGAGGTATTTAATTATAATGGTTTTGTTATGTGTAAATGGGTCCCGGAAGGGTTATGGTAGTTTAGACCACGACTTGAAGTTTGTGTTTTCTACGATTATGGGAAGTTGGTTGTGTGTTATAATTTTCTCCTGAAGTGAATTAAGTGAAAGGTTTCTAGATGATGAAGTGCTTATTCTATTGGTGGTTCAGGAGTTATGGTGAAATTCTTGTACTCTCACGTAATAGCATGATAGGTGCAGTGAGCAGTATAGAATTGGAATTGAAGGATCAAGGTTGTGATTCAGTTTCGACAGGAATGTCAAGAGCTTAGAGGTGCGGGGGGAGACTTCAGATTTTCAGAGTATGTTGGCACTATTTTTGGGTAGCCCGAGGATGTCTGTGTTGTGTAAGAAGTAGTGTGTATTGATTTGCGGATGCTTGACTAGCACTACAGAAATAGTATGGTTGGTGGCCATTGATGTTCAAATTTTGTTACTTGGTGGGGCAGGTTGTGGGAGTACCTCCCATGGGATTATTATGTAGGTGCGACGCATCAGCCATTTAAGCAGTAGAGATTAAGGTCAGGTATGGAGATTCTGGTACTGTCGCAGATTGGGGAGTTTATAGCTAAGAGACGTGATATTCCTTTAGTTGTGGACTGTGGAAGTTTGTTCAGGATTTGACGGTTTTTTGTATGAGTCATGAATGGGGTCATTGTAGATATTGAAAGGATACTTGCCTATTTTGAGATGCTCAAAATCTGTATAGAGGTCCATTGGCGCGCCTAATGTGAAGGTATACTCTGCACCAGATCAAATATGTTTATATAGCACAACATTTATCTATGGATGGGTCTTCAGGCATAGTGGATGTTATTCCTATTGTCGTCGTCTATTTCATGTGTTACTCTTTTATGCCATGTGGGCTGTGAGGCGACTTGATTATTTACACGTGTGTTGTGATCTTGTGTGGTCTTGTGGTGTAATATAAGTGAGATGACTTTTGAGATGTTGATTTATTTATTGCACATTAGTCATGCTTGGGCCTTGTAGCGCATGATACCAAAGGTATCATGTGTGGATCTAGTTGCACGATGCAACTATGGGATGTTGTGTAAGATTCCTTACGCTATTTTATGTGTTTTACTTCTCCTATATAGGATAGCTTCATTGTATTTTGTTCGGTGATTATATCTGTCACGCGTGTTGAATAGTTCAGTACTTGGGTTTTCTTTCCTTATTGGTCATATTTGAGTTGTGGCTTGTTGACACATTGATGATGTTGTATGAGATTTTAGATGGTATCTAGTGTGGCTTGTCGGGCGATCAGCTCGTAGTGGGTGAGACGAGGTTGTTGGACCTGGAAATAATTGTCCGAACTTGTATAATGTATTCTGGAAGGGGAATGTCGCTAATTAGTTCAGAATGCGGCAATGGTTCTTGTCAAACGGAAGGACTCCATGATTTATTGATTTGACGGGTGGTTATGAGATTCTGTATATCTATTTCAACGTTATAGTGTTGCAAGGATTGGAACAGGACGTGTGTTACAAGGTTTATAGTTGGTACCGGGTTTGGAAAGTTGCAGCCATGATGGTTGGATGATGTTACTGTGGGCACATGAGTGAGGCGGTACATTTTACGACTTGGGTGTATATGTATGTTTTGGTACAACTTGTGGAGTTTGATATGGTGTATGTATGTCGGAAATTGGACCTTATAGAAAATTCCGGATGTTAGAATTTGATTATAAGGCTTATGGGCTAAGGTGGAAGGAAGGATCTTCAGTCGGGATTATGCTAATATGCTTAGATGGATTGAGGTAGCACAGGTATGTGTACAATGAGTTATTTGGCAATTTTAGCAACTTTAGAACGGTTCTAGGCACATTCGAGGAAGAACGTATTTTTAAGTAGGGGAGAACGTAACGACCCGACCGGTCGGTTTGAGCTCTAGCATGTCGTTTGACGGTTTGAGAGCTTGAGTAACTTCACTTTATGTATTATGACTTGCACGTGTAGTCGGTTTTGATTTTCGGGAAGTTCCGAGTTAATTTGGTCCGAATGGGCCCGACGTTGATGGCAATTCCGAATTACTTTGAGATGCGTAAGCGTCTTAAATGGTGTCTTTACCAAGGGTAACCTTTTAGTAGGTTTTGATTACACATAAGGGCCTTACTTTCTGAGTATGGACTTCGGACGTCTCCGAGCCGTTTTTAGGGTGGTCGTAGCTTTTCGTATTCAGGCACTGCCTAATAGGCTTGGTGGCCCCCAGATTCAATAGCCTGGGCGGTCTGAATTTTTTATCTGATGATAGTCCCCGAGTAGGGATAGCCCGTGGGCTTTAGGATCTAGGATAGAAGAATTGAAATGCGTAGTGTAGGGTACATGATCGGAGGTGCATAGGCCTTATGTTATGGCTAGAGTGGGCTACATGGGATGGTTCGTATGACCGTTTGACCCTTACAAATGAATCCTAATCACCAAGCCTTGGATTTTGACATGCTAACTTAGGGGTTATGGCTCCAGTATTTGAGGCCGAACTTGTGAGGGTTTGGATGCTGTTGATTCGGTGCAAACGATCATCTATTCCGGTTTAAAGTTGGTCTTCAAAACTGGATAATTCTCAATTCGGAAGCTTTAAGTTGGAAGAATTGACCGAGGTTTGGCTTTTGAGCAAATGAACTCAGAATCGGGATTTGAAGGTTCCTATAGGTTCTTGAGGTGATTTTGGACTTGGGCGCATATCCAGGTTGAGTTTCGAATGGTCCAGGAGCGATTCAGCGCGTATTATCGAAAGTTGCTTTTTTGGAAGGTCTTCGAATTTGCTAAGTTTGACTTAGGGTGGACTTTGGTATTATCGGACTCCGAGGGTGATCCGGGATATTAGATATGTTCATTTTATTAATTGAAACTTGTGCATGAATTTTGGTTGTGATCCGGTATGTCTAAGTGTGATTCGGATGCGTTTGGTGAAGTTTGAATGTTTGAAAGTTAATTTGAGGTTTAATGGTATTCGTGGTGTTTCTAGCCTTTGGACAAGTTTGGATAAGATGTTGTGATTGGCTTGTATGATTGGATGGGGTCCTAGGGGTTCGAATGTGTTTCGGGATGGTTTCAGACCATTTCCCTTTGTTTTGTGAATGTTGGTTTCTGGTGTCATTGGCGTGCATCGTGATCGCGAAGAAAGACTCGCAATCGCGTAGTGTTTTTTGGGAGCTAGGAAGAATTATTCTTTGCGATCGCGGCTTGGGGCTCTCGATCACGGTGGTTGATCTAGGTGTGCTTCGCGTTCTCGTGGTAGGGTCGGGAACACAGTGTGTTGTGGGGCTGGCCTGGTTTAGAAGGCTGTTAATCGTGATCACGTGGTCGTGTCCGCAATCGTGGAAGGAAATTTTTGAGAGATGGAAGGCTTGGCCTTCGCGTTCGCGGAGTTGGGCTCATGTTCGCGTAGGAATGGGTTGTTGTTAGTCGCAATCGTGTGAGGTCCCTTGCGATCTAGGAGGAAGAATTTCCAGCGGTGGCAGTATTAGCCTTCGCGATCCCGAGGGTGTTTCCTTGATCGCGATGAGGAAGTATCTAGGCAGAATATGAGTTAGCAAATCGGGAATTTGCTCATTTCCAGCTCATTTTCTCCTTTGGAGCCAATTTTGGGGTGGTTTTGGAGAGCTATTTCATCCATCTATTGAGGGTAAGTATTTCTAACCCGTTTTTGATTTTATTTTATGAACATGCATGGATTTTGACATGAAATTGGTAAAAATTGGGGGTTGGAAAAAACCTAGAAATGATATTTTGGATTTTTACCATGAATTAGACATGAAATTGAGAATAAGTTATATATTTGAGCTCATGGTATTTTGAGTAGTATTTATCTTCGAGAATTTTTTGTATCTGGGTGTATGGGCCTAAGGGTTGACTTTGTTGACTTTTCGTATGTAGTTGAAAATTATTTTTAAATGTTAGATTACGAGGCTTTGAGTATATTTTGATTGGTTTGCATGTTCTTTGACTAGTTTCGGATCGTTTGTCATTGATTTGAGTGCTAGATAGACGTTGGAGCCGGTTATCGAATTTCAAAGCGAGGTAAGTCTCATGTCTAACTTGTGAGGGGAAAATTACCCCGTAGGTGCTATATTTGTTATGTGCTACGCGTTGTAGGAGCTACGCACGTATGAGGTGACGAGTATCCGTGCGTATGCTAGATTCTTGATCATATCCCATTAGACTTAGGCTCATACGATGTTTAAATGTATTACTTGAGTTTTCTTTGCCTGTTTTAAAAGCCTTAAATTACATTTTAGCTTGAGACTAGGCTGGCGTAAAGTACCAGACTTGTTATTTCAGATACGTGACGAGCTACTTGATTAGTCGTGGAAATTATACTTCCTTTTAAGGATTTCTTTCACTTCATGTGTATTCGTCCAAAAGTTTTTCTTGAATGTTACGTATATTTTGAGTGGGGTCAGTGACCCGTCAAAGTTTCATAATCTAATGGGAATGGGGTTGAATGCCTTAACAGTACTCTTATGGAATCTGGCTGTTCGCCTCGGCGGTGTTATGTAATACACTCTTATGGGATCGAGCTCAACGCCTCATTAGTACTCTTAATTATGGAATCGGGTCGTTCGCGTCGACGATATTATGTAATACACTTTTATGGGATTAGGTCGTTCGCCTCAGCAGTATCATGTAACACATACTTATGAGATGAGGTCGTTCGCCTTGGCAGTATCATGTAACATATTCTTGGGGGATCGGGCCGTCCGCCACGGTAGGATATCACACCATCACTCTTGTAGGATTAGGTTGTTCGCCTCGACAGAATCATGCGTGATTTTTTATAAGGAGTCAGCGTATCTACAAATTCTATCTAACGTGATACGTGATATTTTAGTGGTTATTGACATGACATATATTTCATTCGCAGTAATATTCGATATTCGAAGACTTTATATTTTCTCATCTATTGAGGAGCGTTTTTATGTACATATATCTTGTAACGACCCGATCGGTCATTTTGCTTTCTAGATCCTCGTTCCCCTAAATAAGACTCCCCGTATGCGCTTTTACTGTTTTATAACTTGTGGGGATGGTTAGTTTGGGTTTAGAATGGTTCGGAATGAAATCAGAACACTTAGTTCCTTAGTATTGGCTTAAAAGGGTTAAGTTTGGCTTGGGTCAACATTTTTAGTAAACGACCTTGGAACCGGGATTTGACGGTCCCAATAGGTTCGTATGATGATTTTGGACTTGGGTGTATGTACGGATCGGGTTTCGAATGACGCGGGAGCGTTTCAGCGCTTAATATTAGAAGTTGGCGCATTGAAGGTTTTCAAGTTCTTTAAATTTGGTTTGAGGTATGATTTGGTGTAATCGAGGTCCGATTAGGATTCTGATCCTGGGAATAGTTTTATATGGTGATTTATGGCTTGCACGTAAAATTTGGTGTCATTCCTAGTAGTTTAAGTATGCTTCGGCGCGTTCGGAGCAAGTTGGAAGAACTTGAAGTTCATAAGTTGATTCGATTTGGTTTTTATGAACTTGTTGGCATGTTTGGGCCCCGGGTGCTATTCGGACAATGTGAGGAACTTGTTTGGCCTTGGGAGCACTGTTGTAGCAGCAACAGTTCTGATGCGTTCGCACATGCGAGCCATCGTGTGCAGAAGCGGCTAGGGAGTGGGCTAGCTAGAGTCCGCAGAAGCGGACTCGCTTCTGCGAGGGTGGAGTCGTAGGTGCGGAGGGAGGCACCATGGCGTAGGTCGCAGGTGTGTGAGGCGAGCCGTAGAACCGGACTCGCAGGTGCAGAGCTTTTCCATAGGTGCGACTAGTGCTGTTTTCGCACGTGTTCCGTAGAAGCGGGGACTTTCTCGCAAAAGCGGCAAAGCTTCCGGAGGTGCGAAAACCGCTAAGAGGCAGTGAACTGCATTTATATTGGGACTTAGGCTATTTTGGCTCATTTCTTTCATCTCTTGGGCGATTTTGGAGCTCTGTGAAGAGGGATTTTCACCTAGCACTTTGAGGTAAGTAACTTCTACATGAGATGAGTTTAATACATGCATTTTGGGTAGATTCTTAGCACATA
Organism: Nicotiana obtusifolia; assembly: GCA_002018475.1. Classification (NCBI taxonomy): domain Eukaryota; kingdom Viridiplantae; phylum Streptophyta; class Magnoliopsida; order Solanales; family Solanaceae; genus Nicotiana; species Nicotiana obtusifolia. The sequence goes on from MCJB01027554.1 coordinate 205,648, forward strand.
AAGTGTAGAAATTGTGGGTTTAGTTGAAAAAACTAGGTTTTGATAAAAATGAGATTTAACCACGAAAATAATTATGAAATTGGGTGAAAATTATATATCTGAGTTCGTGAGGTTATGGGTAACATTTATCTTTGAATATTTTTCGGAATCTGGGAACGTGGTTCTGGGGGTGAATTTTAGAAATCTTCCAATTTGAGTTGGGTAGTTACTCTAATAGCTAAATTATTAACTTTATAGTGTATATTTATTAACTTATATAATATTTGGCTAGTTTTGGATTGTTCAGCACCAAGTTGAGGCCTTAGAGTGAATTTGTGGGCCAGAAAGTGAGCTTTGAGACGAGGTAAGTCTCTTGCCTAACCTTGTAAGAGGGAATTTACCCCATAGGTATTTTAAATTACTATTTGCTTCTAGTTGTGGGGGCTACACAAGCACAAAGTGACGAGAGTCCGTGCATAGCTACTAATAATGCTTAAGTCCGAGTAGTTTTAGGACCAAAATCATAAAATACTTGTATTGTTTGCACTCTACTTGTTAATTTAAGTGCCTAAATTATATTGAAACTTGATAAAGGAATCGTAAAAATCGAATTTCACTTACTTTTAATTTTGGGGGGTTACTTGACCGTTAATGAAAATTGTGCTTCCTTGTGTATTAGTCTTGTAATAGCTTTTAAATCGGATGTTCATTGACGAGGCCAATGTATATTGAAATTTTCTGCTCGTACTCTGTCAAATCCTAGTATAGTTTAAGATATCGTCTCACAGAGACTGGATAAATATATGCTACAGACTTGTAATATTTTAACTACTATTTGAGAGAATCAAATTGATGAAAAGTGAGTGAGGTTTAAAACTTGTTAATTACTTAAACAAAACAAATAACTTTTGAAAGATTTATAATTTTAAAAAAGAGTTGGGAATCATTGAATTCACTTGATAATATTACTATAATAAAATCTCAATTTCTACTTTCTCCAAAGAATAATTGCTTATTTCTAATACAATTATATTTTGTTCACTAAGAAATAACCAATTAATAACATTTCGTGAGAATTATGTTAATTAATCAACTTAAGACTAGTGACATTTAAACCGAAATACTTTTCTTGCGTGACTTGTGCTAAAAGAAAGTAAAAACTTCATAAAAATATTTTTACTAAATATCAATAATCTTGCCTACAACAATTCCTCCGTGAGAATTAAAACCGAGGCAAGCAAGATTACAGACTTGAAATAATAGTTTACTAAAAAAATCACTTTTACTCTACTATTTTTCATCAGTTATTATATATTAATTTTGCTCCGTGAGAATTACAAAATTAATGTAAGAATAACTTAGAGATAAAATATATAGATGTGATTATAGAGTAATTAAAAACCATCATTTCAACACAGTATGAAATGTAAATAAAAGGTTTCAATCCAAGAATATAAAAACTGAGATAGTATTATAAAATATATAAAGTTTCATTAACTATCCCAACGAAAAGAGATTACTCCATTATGGAGTAAGAAAAGCTAAAAGAGATATTTAGAAGACTAGAAATATTTAAAAAACTAAGAAAATATTTTTACTACAAGAAAAAAAAAAAAAGACCAAGACTAGTTCTTGTCTTACAAAGATTTTGATATCCTTATACAAAGAGAGCTTGCTGTTTATAGAAAAAGATGAGTAGTTTTTGTCATGTTCCACTTTTGCGAATGTGAAATACATGTATGCGAAGTGTCCTTTATGTACGTAGATTCCATATATGCAACTATGACACTTGTGCTTCACTCTTGACTTCATGAGTTAGTCTTGCAAATGTAGGTTCCATGTATGCGAATGTGACCTTTACAAATATAGATTCCACACATGCATCTATGACTCTTTTGCTTTCATTCTTGACTTCATGGGTTAGACTTGCAAATGTAGGTTCCATGTATGCGAATGTGACCTAGCGTATATAGATTCCACATATGCAACTATGCTCCTTTTCATCTCTAATTATCTCTTTCCATAAGCCCATATGTATATTCCACATTTGTGAATATGAAGATGACATGTGCAACTGTGGCTTTGCTTCATTTTCTTGTCTTTTAGCTTCTTTCCTTCTTTTTCATAATTTCTTCTTCCTACAAGATTTGTTAGAAATATGCGAGGAAAGGATATGATTATGCATATTTTATTTTAAAAACTTATTTTTTACATATGAAATTACATGAATAATTTATATCCATCATTCATAGATTATTCTCTCTTCTTGTGGAGAGGGCCGAACGCCTCGGCAATATAATGGATGCATCTATGGATCGTGTTGCTCGACTCTCGGCAGTGTACACATTATTCTAGATCAGGCCATAAGACCTCGGCATAAACCGTGCATGTTAATGCTTGGAGCCCCAATACACTTGATATTAGTTTTATGAATTGAGGGGTTATGACTTACTTATTGGCCCGAATTTGAGTTAGTATGTGTTAGTTGAAGATTTTTGGAATTTACCATCCGTTAAAGAATCATTTATTCACTGCTTGCTAATGTGTTATTATTATTATTATTATTATTATTATTATTATTATTATTATTCACATATCACATGCCTATTTAAAATTCTTGAATTTTATTGTTGGCCTGTAGTAAGTGTCGATGTCGACCCCTCGTCACTATTTCTTTGAGGTTAGACTGGATACTTACTGGATATGTGTTGTTTATGTAATCACGTTACACTTCTGCGCTAATCGTGCAGGATCTGAAGCAGGTGCATCTGGCAGTCAGTCTTGCGCTCACCCCCGTTACCCCGAGGTTTAGTGGTGAGCTACTTTCTGAGTCTGTCCTGCAGCACCCAGAGTCTCTCTTTTGTATTTAATTTCTGTCTGCTCTATTTCAGACAGTAGCTTAATATTTTGTATATTCTACTAGCTACCCATACACTTGTGACACCGGGTCTTGGAAATATGCTAGTAGACATTTGATGGTTTTTGGGTATTTGTATCACTGTATTTGCTCCTTTATGAGCTTACGCGTACTTTATTAAATTTTTCACTTCTCATTTGCTTAATAAATACAAATCAACTAATTTAAAATTATTAAAAAGAATAAATACATGGCTAGTTCACGCATTGGCTTGCCTAGCGGCGACGTTGGGCGCCATCACGGCCTATAGGAGAAATTGGGTCGTGACATATCTGTCTTCACTATTTTACTTGTCATGCTTCATTCGTGTCTACTTTTGCTGTACTCGGTTTATTGGAGCACTAGTATGTTTCAATATCGGCCCCTCGTCACTACTTCTTCGGGGTTAGGCTAGATATTTACTAGGTACACATTAATTTACGTACTCATACTACACTTCTGCACTAATTGTGCAGGTATATTTGGTGGTCATCTTGATGCATAGGCGCAACTGTTGAGGAGACTTTGTGGTGAGTTGCATTCCATATTACATCAGGCAGCACACAGAGATTCCATCTTATTTATTTACTTTATCCTGTCTATTTTATATTTTAGACAGACGTTGTAGTAGTATTGTACTTGTAACTGCTCATGCACTTGTAACACCGAGTTTTGAGAGTTTCTAGTGGATGTTCACAGTTGTACCTATTATTATTATTATTATTATTATTATTATTATTATTATTATTATTATTATTACTATTAACACTTCGCTTTATGATTTATTTATACTCGATAATTTGGTAAAGACAGACTTGGCCGGCTTCAATGATTTGAAGAAGATTTACTAGCCCTTCACTTCCGCTCACTACTAGAAAACAGCAAAAAAGCGACCAAGAATTAGCGACCAACGTTGGTCTGCCAAAAAAAGCGACCAACATTGGTCGCCAAACTAGTAAAAAAATTAAAAAAAATAAACTTAAAGAAATTAGCGACCAACGTTAGTCACTAATTGGTCGCAATATTCGTCAACATGTTGACCGGACTGGTCAGACCAATCTGGTCAAAGAAATTTCACACTTTGCGATCAAAGTTGGTCGCTAAAGTGGACCCACGTTTATATTTTGCGACCAACGTTGGTCAATATAAGACGGGTAACATTTGGGCAAGATTAGCGACCAACGTTGGTCGCTTATATGGAAAATATAAATATATCCGATTTGCCATTTGCGACCAACGTTGGTCGCAAAATATAAAGTATAAATATTGGCGACCAACGTTGGTCGCTTATCTAGAAAATATAAATAAATCAGATTATCTTTTGGCGACCAACGTTGGTCGCTAATGTTAAAGTATATATATTGGCGACCACATTTGGTCGCTTTCATGTCAATATTTTTTCAAAATTAAACTCACTTTTATATTTACTGCATGTCTAAATAATATAAATGTAAGTCGTTAATGCTTTTGTAATACAAGGGATTAATATGCAGTTAAGTAGTACTACAGAGCGTGCATGCGTATCCATATAATATATATATATAT
>MCJB01027565.1:0-70633 GCA_002018475.1 Nicotiana obtusifolia
TTCTGGGCCGTGGGAGCGAAGTTCATAGCCCCTCCGGTTTGGTTCCCGCTTCCACGAAGCAGGCCCTGTAACGCGGCATTGACAACATTGAGCTGGCCCGTCAAGTTGTCGATAGTCTGTTGCATGGCAGTCATCTTGTCTGCCTCCTGTGCCCTGTGGGCCAAATCATCGGTACGCTCCTGCTGGAGGCACTCAAATTTCCCAAAAATTTCGGCTGCCTCTGTGGCTGCCGTTTGCCGGTCTCCTTCCAAGTCGCGGCTTATGTTTTCGATGTCAATTTCGGCCTGGTGCATCCTGCGATCCAGGTCCTCCAACCTTTGCACTAGGCTGGTCTGTAGGTCAGGCACAGTTTCCACGATGGGCCGTAGTGCGTCAACCGTCTGTTCGAGGACAGTGATTCTATCCCCGTAATTCACCATGGTCAGAAATGGTGTAATTGCAATATGTTCCCTCGTCCGATGTTTTTGAGCCTAGGCTCCGATACCAACTGTTACGCGACGCCTTCCTGAAGTTCCTTGGAAGGACAACGTAAGGCTAGGCAACCGATGTCAGTCTAATTGCCGTCCGCCAACTGAGGTCCCCTCCGCACGCTAGACTAGATTGTCAGTGCCGTGCGGGAAAACCAATATCGTAGGCAACGAGAGAATTGAGAGCTTGTAGAGAGAATTGTGAAAAGAGCTTGCTTGCATTAAATGAAGGCTATTACAAAGGCTACGCGGTGTCGAGGGGGCGAGACACCAGTACAGAGAATTGATTGCTTGTTTAAAAGTTTGAATGCTTATACCCCCCTAATAATGCTTAAAATAAAAAAACCAAAGTTACAGGAGTAGACCTAAGAAAGCTGTAAAATCATACTGAAATAAAATAAAGTAAATCTATTCTATATTTACAAAGAAAAGGACTTAGTTTTCTACAAGGTAGAAACTAGTCCGTCAGCAGCAACTTGTGTCCTTCGGTTCAGGGTCCGCGCGCGGCGTTGTCTGCCTGCCCGGCGCTATGGGCATCTGCCTGTGGCTGGCATTGGCGCTGGCTGTCAGTGGGGCGACAGAGGCGCTTGCGCGCTTGTCACTTGGAGCGGCCAAGACCACGGGGCCGACCGTGGCGCTAGGCGTTGGGAGGCTTGCCGGGACGCCACGCGGCGAGTCCAAGGGGTCATGGGGCATGACTGGAAAGCCGCCCATGACAATACACATGTAATGTATGGCACCGTTATTGAGTCTTGGAAGCAAGTGGGAGATGACTCATATTGCCCGAAATGGCATATCAAGGATCATGTAACCTATAGGATAACCGGCAATCAACTTGGTTGAAAATGAGGTGGGGAATGGAAATGGTGGACATGAGATTCATGACTAGAGGCGGACCCAAGATTTGAAAGTGGTAGGGGAACTACTATCGAATAATAATTTGAGCAAATGCTCAAGCAGGACAAGCAGCATACTAAAAGTCAAGTTGCGTCTTCCCAAATCGATCAATGCAGCTGCTTAAGCTTTAAATTTTAGGGTGCTAATCAAAATATACATATATTTAAAAGATATACACGTATATACATATATTTTTTCTGAAATTACCAAGGGCCCCCGGTGATCTCCTACCCTAAGAATAGATCCCCTCTAGATTCATGACCCTTACGCCCAATGGAGTAAGCAAGAGTTTATTCTGAGTAGTGTGTACCTATTATCGCAACTTATATTTGTATTTAGTGTTTGGTGTGGAGCAATAGAGGTTCTAAAACTATACTTAAATTGATATTTAGTTTGCATTACTTTCAAGTAGTGCCAATATTTCGCGTGACGCCTTTGTTGGAGGGTGTTTCCTTAGGCCTACACGTAGGTGTACTTACACTCTTTCATTAGAAAATCAATTCAATGCTATCATATGATTTGCAAAGCATAGTCCGAACCAGACTACCAATTTAATCTATGCAACAAATAGCATGTGCCACCAGTTGCGGAAAGAAAGGGCATCCATGATTATAATGAGTGATTATTGGTCCCATTTGGATAGTGCAAATGACCAGGAATGGAACAGTTGAGGATATGATCATAATTGCTTATGGTGGAGTTTCTTGAGCTTAGCAACTTAACCAGAAAGAGAGGAATGAAAAGCATTCCTCCTTGATTCAAGGACCTCTTTCTCGTGAACGATTTTCTGGATTTTCTCAACACTAGTAGTGCAGTTGCCTTTGATAATAAATGTTGACTGTATTGAAATGTATTATTTTGACTTGTGTAATGCAGCTTGATTTCAAGATTGGAGGCTTCACTATTCTGACGTAACCGGCCCATGAATAATGCTACTACTAGAAAGTTTTATTTGAAGGGTGATAATTCAAACCAGTCCATTACAAGAAAGCTAAATAATAGCTTAGGTTCTACGTTTTCATATTAATTAAGATTTCCCCCTGTCGTAGATATAGATTTTATTCCCTCCCCTATTGCGCACTGTAATAAACAAACATTACTTATTTCCAAAGAAAAGTTTACTCATTACTCCATCTATTCCAAAACTATCGTCTTTTTGGACTCGCTTGTTAACATAAAAGTTGATCATTACAAGTTAGTAGTATTTGTTCGGAAAAGCATGTGGGAGCACTATCTTGACTTTATCTTTTGGGGAATAAAAAGCAGGGAAGTATTCATAAACTTGTCCTCACTTAAATCCATAAGCGAAATAAGCTTTCTCCTTCAAAACATAAATGGATTGCGAATACTGAAAAAGAGAGAAAATTCCACAGTTTCTCTTACTTCAGCAGACAAAAGAAGAAAGAAATAGTTGTTGACCACTTCCTACAACGAATCGACTCTGAAAATTCATCATTGTTATACATATTGTGGAAATCATGAAATTCCGAAGACACCTTAAGTTTTGTAAAAGATTTATTATAAATGTTTGATATTTGCGATGTATGAAGCCATCTCCAACCATACTCCATTTTTGCTTCCAAACACCATTTTGAAGTTAAAAATGGAGTAATTATGCTCCAACCCACCTCCAAATTTGCCTCCATTTTGGTGGGTGAATAGTGTTACTCCAAATTTGGAGTGACCCTATTCATCTACTCCATCACTATTTTTTATTATTTTATTATTATTTTTTATTATTTAACCCTTTTAGTTTATCATATTATATATACCTAATTATGTGTATGCAATATACTTATAATATTAATTTTACATTTTAATTTTGGCGTATAATTTTGATAAATTAATTGTCGGGCATATATTATTTTTATGTAAAATTATAAGTTAACTTTATTATAAGTTATAATTGTACAAAAAATATATAACCATCACAAAATGAAAGGTGCAAATATAACAGACAAGATATTGCTAAAATTGAAAAGTGAAAATTAAAAATACATTAAATAAAAATATATTAAAATTAAAAATACTTTAAATATAAAAATTGAAACTACATTAAATAACATAATAATTTAGTAGGGACCTTGGGAAGGTCCACTCCAACAGCAGAAATGCTTGGGAAAGTCCAACTCCAATAGTAAAAATGATAGTAGATGAAAATCACCGATTTGAATAATTTTTAGGTCGACGCAAAAAAATTAAGGACAAAGATACTCAATTTGCACTTCGTAATGCATTAATAGACCATTTATGGGAGCATACTAGAGGTGGTAGTGAATATTTAATTAAACTTTAAACTACATGTAAAATGTATTGAATTATCTTGTATCTCAATACTTACACTTTTATTTGAATTATCCATTAATATGTATAACTATAATATTTGCATTAAAAGACTAATTTTATTTTAAATGGTTGTATAAGAAAGAAATATGAATTATATGGGATGAATATGTAAAAAAGAAAAAAAGATAAGATTTGTTTAATAGAAATAAAAAAATTAAAAAAATAAAATTTAAACAAAAAATAATAATATAATATAAAAAAGAAAGAAGAATATAAAAAAAATATTTTTTTTTTGGACTAAAAAGTAAAGTAATGGCTGGAGTTAATTTACTCCATTTTTAAGTAAAATTTAGAGTGAAGGTAGGAGACAATTAACCTAGTGACCTATATAAGCGATGACATTCACCTACTACCTATTGGATCTCCTGGAATTCAATGAATATGGTTAAAAGATTACACAATTATAATGGCATTCACGTCCCACAAATGAAGGCAATTGTAGTGTCATTCTTTCGGTTTTCGCCACTCCATGTACGATTATGTGAAAGGCGACGAGAAAGAGCATCCAAATTTAAATGCAGGGCTATCTAACAACCGACAATAAATTTTTTCGTATATATACGAGATTTTACATTTATTTATCAGATTTTTTTTGAATTTTTATATTTATAGAAAGTAATTAAAATTTTTCATAAAATATATATAAATCCGACTAAAATCTAAATTTAACTACAACTTAAATGTTGTACAGAATTCTCTCAAAAACTACAATTTATATACAACTGATATATAATTATGTAAGTTGTAGACATTTTGTATATCGTTTCTACACTCGACATACAAAATATATATAATTTATTTATGTATTCTTTTTCGAGTTTCAATCTGAAATTTCAACCAAAACCACTTCGAATCTTCACCAAATTGTCTCAGAATTGAGATATAAGCTCCAATGGATATTCCCAACATTTGCAATAATACTCAATCCAAAAGAAAACATAATTTTGCAAATTTCGATTTCGAATTCAAAGCTTCTAAGTTTTCTAATGGATTAACATAGTTTCCAATTCATTCTACTCGCTTCTGATTAATACTATTTTGTTTATTGATTCCAAAAAGCTACAAGAAATTAACGATCTTCCCTCGTTCAAAAGTGATAATTCGTTTTGTTTAACATAATAAAAGAAAGAGAAAGTAAAAAGAAAGAGAAAACATAATAGAATTGTCTGATACCAAATCTTTTTGTTCTCATAAAGGTATGGCTGAAGTTGAGGAGAAAAAGGCCAAATATTCCTTTGTTAAATTTATAATTTTAATTTTGGAGTGGAAGAAGGAGAGAAGGTATGGAAGATTAGAGTCTAATATGTTATTTTGTATAAACTAAGTAATGTGTATATAAACCTATAATTAAGTTAAAACTTTAATAGTGGGGATAATTAAGTTTTAAAATTAGTATAGATAAGCAAAAGTTTCGAACCGAAAATCATCAAGGCCCAATACTCCAAATAAATCATACAAACACTTCGCCAGTGGCCCCCCATCACACTCTTGCATTTTGTTTTATCACGACGGAAAAGTATTTTTTTAGTGGATGTAGGTAGCACTTAAGTAGTCGCTTACCTCTGTTTTGCGAGGACATAATTTTGTTTCATCATGAAAAAATTACTTCAATATTTCAATTGTTGAAGTCATTAGTTTCTAATAGTGATTTGGTAATGAAGTTTAAAAAGTACAATGTTATTTTAATTTCAAATGAAACTAATATCAACTTATGGCCCATTTGGCCATAAAGAAAATTTCATTTTTTTTCGAAATTAGTGTTTAATCATAAAATTTTTAATTTTCACTTGAAGATAAATTTCGAAAATATTCAAAAATTTAAAAAACTTTAAAAAGTTATTTTTCAAAAATTTCATCCAGATCACTCACAAAAATTCGAAAATAATCTAAAATTTTATTCATGTTCAAATACAACTCTAATTTCCAAACACCATTTTAACTTTATTTTTTTATTTTTTTTCGAAATTCTACAATTCTTATGTTCAAACGCCTGCTTAGTGACTTAAAAGGTGTATCTAATATTAGCCCGTTTGTATAGTATTTCACTTTTTGCAACATATTGAACCTTTAATATTGGCAAATTGGATACAAATATTGTACATAAGTCGGGTGGACTTCATAGAATATTGAAATATTTATTCAAAAGTGTATTTCAAGGGAATAATGAATATCATTCACAAATTTCAACTTCCACAAATTCTTTTTTACATGAATTTTATGTTTGAATACAACTTCAACTTTCTTAATCTTTTTTTTTTTCAACTTCAATTTCTAACTCAAACACAAAAGAGACGCCTAATTAACTACTAACCAAAATAGATATTGTAGAAAATTTAAGAATGTAGGCAATGGAAACACATTTTTTAGAGAGGTCAACAGCGAAACAGGTGTGGAGCTTCTGCTCCTTGCTGATGCAACCAGAGCATCACTTCCCTTCATTTTACTCTGTTTTTTTCTTTGAAAAAAAAATTAGGTTGGCGGTAAAGTTACAGCTAGTACAATATGATGCAGCTGTAGATACCTACATTTTGGTAATTTTCAGGACAATTGAACGTCATGTGAATTGAATGTCACCTTTCGTCATCTCCAACTTTGGACAACGAAATCTATAGTTTGTTTGGCCAAGCTTCTTTGAGTTCAAAAGCATTATTTTTTTAAATGTAAAATGTTTGGTGAAGTTTTTAGTAAGTAGAAACAGTTTTGGAGAAACAAAAAAAAATAACTTCTTCTCAAACTTGTTGTTTAGAAATATTTTTTAAATTAATTAGCCAAACACAAGATGCTTCTCACCGAAAGTTTTTTAAAAAAAAAATACTTTTCAAAATAAGCTGATTTTCCGGCTTTGACCAAACGGTCTACTAGTCGCCGTCCTTTCTTATTCATACAAGCCAAAACTGCCATGCTGCACCAGTCTCACGTCTCAATAGCCTCAAGTAGAGATTCATAACTAATTTCACTGTCGTCTTTAACTAGTAGAAAATTGAAAAGATTCAAATAGAACGCTAGAGAATTCTCTATTGGCCATCCGAGTACCATTCTTGTTTCAAGCTAAAGATATTATATATCCCGAAACCAAATCGGTAGCTATGCTACATGTTATAGTGATTGCATTTATATAATGTAGCCCTCTAGCATGGGTTTCGGTCTAGTGTGATTTTGCTTTTTCAGAAATCATTGCTAAAAGTAAGAATTGAATTCCACCTAATTTGCATCTGAAGATCATCATACATTATATCCCGGGCCGTCTAATAAATTCTCCACAAACATATTTCTAATATAACACATCTTTATTTATTTTCCAATTTTCACAAAGATGAGAACTCTCTATAAGCTACATCCCGAAGAAATACAATAGATTCATCTAGACCATACCTAAAACCCCATGTGAAGAGATAAGAGTACTGGAGAAAAAGCCAGGGAGGAAAATCCAAAAAATATTTATTTTTTATTTATACAATATACAACAAAAAGAACTTAGTAGTACAAAAAAAATCTAAGGACCTCGAAGTAAATAGATTGTCACATTATTCAAGGAATGATGGGACCAAAAGCCTGACACTCCGATAATGATTTCTGCTCCCCACCTTCACATAAAAATAATCTCAACGGGCACCGGTACAAACAGTTGTCCCCTAACCTCACGGTTACGGAACCCGGTTTCAGCTCCAACATCGGACCCGGTATGGGTCCGAATAAGTAATTCCCTCCTAGCAACAGCCTCTCAAACTGTGATACCCCTTGACCCGGCACCACCATTTTTAATGCATATTGGACCGGTATCATACCCGACAACTTGTTGTTCTCCAGTGATAGTGATGATAACCTGGGCATTAAACCCAAGAACCCGGGTAATAACCCGCGGATCTCATTGTTGCTCAAGTCCACTGCAATCAACTGACTGTTTTGTAAGAAGTTCCCGGGTTGTTGAACCGACCCGTATTGGTTATACGATAATGTGAGCTGCTCAAGAGAGGGGTGGGTGAAGAGACTCGCTGGAACTGACCCACTGAGTTTGTTGTGACTCAGGTCGATAACTTGTAGGAAATTTAGTCCGGCGAGACTTGCCGGAATGTTACCCTCTAAGCTGTTGTTTCTCATTGCAAGCTCGACGAGAGATACCGGAAAAGTCGCCGGAAGTTGGCCGGAGAAAGCATTGTCACTACCATCGAGGAAAAACAAACTATTTAACTGACTCAAATCGGGAAACTCGCCAGTGAGCTTATTGGCTTGAAATTCGAGCCTTTTTAAATTCTTGAGACCGTTGAAAGTTGAGGGTATTGTTCCCTCAAGGAAATTATTATCAAGGTAAAGTTCTTCAAGGTTTGAAAGTGAGCCTAGAGAACTGGGAATTGAGCCAGAGAAGGAGTTTCTTGACAAAGTGAGTCGTTGAACGCGAGTTAGATTTGAGAGCGAGTCAGGTACTGAACCGGTGAAGAAATTATTAGTAAGGTCTAAGGTTTGGAGATAAGGTAAGTTCCAAGAAACAGAGGAGAGTGAACCAGAGTAACCCGCCTGGTCAAGAGCGAGTTCAGTGACTCGGCTAACTGAGGATACTACAATGTCACAACGGAGACCACAGGTGAATTTTTCACTGGAGAGATTGTCACAAGGGTCTACTGAGAAATCCCAGGAGATTAGGCATGAGCCAGGTGTCATTGAATTGGGGTCGACGCTATTCTTGAGCTGCTTTAAGACTTCAATTTCTTGCCAGTGTGTTGTTGAATGTGCATGCAAGAACAGAATATGGAGAACTGTGATGAATAGGATTGTAGAAGAAGATGAGAATACAGAGAATAACGAACGATCCATTTCTGCGAACTGTGATGAATAGGATTGGGCAGTGAGAATTGAAGAAGAAGCACCTTCAAGATTGGTTTTGAAATGAGTTCATGAGCATATATATTCGGGTGTGGCCAATGAAGGGAGCAAACAAAGAAAGGTGAAGAAAAAGTGAGAAAGGCAGAAGTGAACACTTGGCAAGGAGGAGTTTAAGGGGTATTTGTCTTTATTCTCTTTACTATCTCAACACTACTAGTACGAAGAAAAATGTGAAATGTATTATATGAAGAAAAAAAATAAGTAAAGTACAGTAAAGTTAAATTAAAAACTAATAAATTATATTAAGAAGTATGTCTTCAAAAATATCTACTCCTATTTAATTACAAAAATACTGAAAAATGTTTTGAGAAATTATATTAAAAGGTAGAGATGATTTGGAACAATTTAAATACAAAATAAGACATAGAATTCGAGACAAAGGAGTACGCTTAATTTGGCACAAATATCTTTAGGTGAGAGAGGCTCACGGGAAAATGTCAGTGGAGTCTAATGCTCATCTAAAATTTCATATTTTGCTTATTGAAGATCAGAAGAAAAGGGAAAAATGATAGCTCTCTGCGACACTGCCATTAAATGTTATATATGCAGAGAGCGGGGACAGGGGTCCCAATTTATGGTTGTTACTCAGTCAACAACGTTCATTTCAGGCTCTGATTTTCTTTTTTCCACAACATATTTTATTAATTTCCGATGTTCTCCAGCTAACTGATATTCTGTTCTTTCAATATATATTTATCTTGTAACTAACCACATATTCTCTCATAATGACTAAACAAAACAGGCAAATAAAGGATTCATGATTAACTTAGCTCAGCAGCAATTGCGCTTGCACTGATTGAGAGGCACCTACTTTTAATTGATTAGCAATCACTTTGCTTCGACCAGTTAACGAGAGCCACTTTCTGATTCTTTCGAAAAAGTTACTACCAGTAATTTCTCTTTGCGTTTCACTAAAGGTGCCATTTTAAATGGATGATGCTATTTGTTTAAGGGTATTCTTTTATATTTTCGAAAAAGAAAAGGAGTTATTTTAGCTCTCTATGTTTGACTTTCCTGGGTATTGGACAAATTTTGCTTCGAGAAATTGTCCTGATTCAATTGTTAATTCTTCGAGAAACTTACGCTGAATGTTTGTAAAGCTTTCGCCCCTGAACTTAAAAATTAGTCTCCACGAGACAAATGATAGACCTTCACCTTACTATCCCGACACATGAAATAGTGTTATGATCCGTGACCTAACCTATATCAAACCAATTAATTTTAGCCCAAGTAAATTAACTGGTAAAACCTGACAAAACCCACCATTTGATTTCTACGAGATGTCAAACCCAAACCTGGGGCCTATCGTTTAAAGGCGGACAGCCTCTTGACCATGTTTCATCTTGACTAAACCAACTTTAAATGGTTAGCTCATCCTTTTGACATAGCCAAGACCTCCCAATATGACACATTATAATTTATAAGTTCAAGTTGTTCAACTCATTAAAAAAAGCTTAAAACATGCATCAATCTTAATTGAGAACATAATATGTTTTAAGAGCATATCAAGGATCGCTTACAACTGGAAATGTGTAACGAATATTTGGTTGGTCGTTGTGGAAGAATATTGATGTGCTGTGAGAATTCTTACCCCATCCCCCTGAAGCCTCATTGGTCTGGATTGGCATCTTCAAGGAGACGTTAGAATCCCAAATATTTTAGTGCATCATTAAAGAACGCATATCAAAGATGTGGAACAGTAAAAAATAGGCTACTCTCTACCAAATCAGAGTAGCTGGCTCATTTCTCTACCAAATTGGCAAAGATGCCTAATGATTCGCTATTTTAAGAATTACTGAATTATCTTTAAGGCTATTTTTGTCAATCGTAGGAGAATTGCTCATTGTGATGTTCGCTGTTTTAATCCATTACAAGCAGCCAAGGTATCTGGCCCCTCATACTGTCAAGTCGCGCGTGATTTTATATAGTGTCCGTCTCATCATTGCTAACTTACTTCACACTTTCAGCAATGTTATATAAAGTTGCTTACCCAACCCAAGGTTGTTAAAAGGCCGTTTAAGTTGGTTTCAACTCTAGAGCCCAGGTAAAACCAGATTCTAACTTTCCCCTAGCTTATTTGGCGCCTTAGATGTTATTTGGTATATGAGATAAGAATAATTCCGGAATAAATTTTGGGATTAACTTTACCCCATGTTTGATTTGAAGTATTAGCTAATCCGGAAATAACTTTAATACTAAAATAATGAGATTAATTTTCCCATATAAGAGGTGGAATAACTAATTCCATGGGATATCAGGAAATCCCACCATTATACCAAATGACCCCTTGGCGTATATGCTCAAGCGCGAAGGCATCCCCGATCACCTGTGCTGTCTTTAACGGGGCAGTATTAGGCAGACCTAGTAAAATGATACATTAATTGCTAAAAACTCTTATGGATGAATATCTAGTCCTTGGGTTCATTACACGGAAATTACCTCCAAAAAACATAAAATTACAATGTTTTTGTCAAATAAGAATTTTAAAATGATTCTCAAACTTGATTGACATGACCTCATACTTCGTATATTTCGCTTTACTATAGTTACTTCACTTCTGTTATCCAAATAGTTGTTTGTGTTCTATGGTTACATGTCCTTGCATCACATATTCTTGTAGGTTTTTTTATTCTTTTATTTGCTTAAGCCACACTTTTGTCACACTGCGCGCCCCAGATTATGACATTTTCCTCGCTTTCGACTACTCTGGCCTAACCCTGCTTTTCATATAATCATTATGGAAAAACTTTTCTCATCCTTAACCAGGCAAAACTCTACCACAAATCCACCACTCTTATTGCAGATTGAGAAACTTTAATAGTTTGAGAAGCGTAATGATGATCGCAAAGGTAATAATCTGTGTTCCGCATTTTGATCCCCACAGAAAACTAGAATCCACCGGCTATCTACTAAGTTTAAAAAGATAAGCAAAAGATTAGAGAGATTAAAACAAATAATAACTAAAAAAGCATCTTTGCGTCTCTCTATATCTCCCTTTAGAAAGGGGAAAGAAATGATTTAGGAGGCAACTTTATATACAACTAAACCTCTGCAATCCGAGATTTAAAAGACTAAAAACTATTAAAATTATCTACGAGATAACTTTGACCTTTTTATCAAGCGAACCTACTCTCAACATTTACATTTGAGTAGTTTACTCTTGAAGAAAATATTTGTACATGAAATGCACATCTTCCTCTAGATAACCGTAAAATTTTGACAATTCCATTTACACATCTAATAGTTAAAAACATCTTACTTTTTTACAAACACCTTGAAGAAACAGAAATGCAATCTTAATCCCTCTCCTTCAGAACTGTTTACTAAAATAACTCTGGAAGAGAAAACTGAAAGTCCCAGTAAAACTACACGAATAGAGATGAAGAAAAGAAACAAAGGCGGTAAGGGGATCTGGGCAGGTTAGATGACCTTTAGACAGGAACATAAGGAGATATTAACACTTTACACATCCATTAATGAACAGAAGAAACTGATCCTCAACCAAGGATATTCATTCAACGTAAGGTTAATTTACAAAATAGAACAAGGATAACAATGGTACCTTAAAGGTGTTCGTCATGGTTTCCTTTCAGGTGACCATTCAAATTTGCCAAACCTTCCTTTATTCTGGTTAATGCTATGTATGTACTGCTTGACATACTTACGGTTCATCTCAAACATAAAAGTCATTTCCCGTATCTGTAAAAGTGCAGTATGTTCCACAAATTATAAAACTGTAAGACTCCAACCAGTGAAAATATCATGATAGTGAACAATGCATGATCTTGACCATTTCCAAATATTACACAGGGTAATATAAAATGAAGATACTGCAGGGCATTTTAGGTATACGCAAGTGTAGCTTAGATGGATTTTCTCATCATTGCCATGACTAAATAATACACTCACCAATTACTCTCTTGACCACCCTCATATCCCCCAACCCCACCCCCTGCAGAGGCGATCAGGGGATAGCACTTAAGAAGAAATTGAAATAAAAGGAAAAATCATGGCATGACAGGAAAATTTACAAAAACATATCCTTATTGGTTGATTGGGAAACACAACATTAGCAGCCAGGTTAGGCCCATATAAAATTTATCCAGTGGTAGGTGTAGTCTAATATCCACATGAAACCAATAGAAAGCTACCACTTCTCAAATCTATATCTCAACTGCAACAATATAGTTTTTGAACTTTAGGATTGATTTTTCACAAACATAGAAGGGAAAGAACACCAATGTAATTATCTAGTAAAAAGGTCACAACAAAAGTAATCAATAATTTATGAAGAAAACATGACCAAGTTGTTTGATGGTCTCATATTTAGAGGTGAAGAACTTTGAGCGGACAAGGCCAAGCTTTTTGGCAATATAATGATGGTAAAAACAATCCTTCTTCTACCAATTCAGCTTTGAATTTGGTTAACAGTCTTCGTAATGACAAAACGGAAATCCCTAATGCATGGAGTCGTGGATGTTGGTCAAAGCTTGGAAGGAGTGTGGAGCATTTTAGTCAACTTACTTTACAAATAAACATCATCTTAGAACAAAATCAGGGCAGAGAATTCATGTAGCAGATGACACCTAATTTAGGATTGATGGTTGTTGATTGATTGATTGAAACAACAACCTACTGTGGGAAGAAGGTCCAAAATACGTATTAGATTAAAAGAAAAATTTGTTTAGTTTTGCTCTAAAGGGAAGATCTAGGAGCCCCCGGGCTCCCGTCTAGTGGTAAGAGCACAAGGCGTGATGTGTGAATCAAGCGCAATTCACAATTTCAGATCTTGCCGCATATAGAAAAAAACGGTATTTAAGAAGGGTAGAGTGGCGGGCCCATTATCCAACAAGTGTGGAACCGTGTGCTGCTAGCCCTGGTGAATTTTTCGGTTTTCATATTAAAAGAAAAAGGAGAAAAGGTCTAATTAACTAGTCATCCTTTCCTTGTTGATTTCTTTTAAGTTTCCCTTTTTAAAAAATCTTTTTCCATTTATGTGTTTCTTTCATCTAGCATTTTATTGATGTTATTTTGCACTTACGTTGACGTACTTCAATGTTTTGTTGTCAACGGCTAAAAAAGGTTTTGTTCAATTTTCTTATTTAGAAAGACACTTCTATGTATTTCTGTATCATATACAGATAAATTGGCATTTGGAAAATAAATTAGGGCAGTGGATAGAATATAAGCAGGTCAATTTGGAAATAAAAGATTTAATACTCATAACCAAATGTTGAATTCTAAAATGGTGGAAAAGATTTAATAGTAGGTTGCAACTTACTACCTAACAACCACCAGTAGAGTTCTTTATCTCACTTATCATGTCAGATATGCCAAAGCAACTTAATTTGCTATCTTTTTTTTGTATTAATGTGATCAAAGATGTGTTTTATACATCAACTTTCAGCATTTTTGCTTTGTAATTTTTCTTTATCATACCTCAACTCATAGTTTAGAAATACCTTGGATGGTTTGAACATCCTTATTTCTTTGACATGAAAAGCAATGTTTTATTTATCAGTGAACATGTAAAGCAATGTGTAATATTTGTTAGAGAGGATCTCCGACAATTAAATAAATAAGGAGCAAGAGTCATAGGAAGGGAGAACTATCAACCACAAAGCTGAACTTCCAAGACAAACATGTAGGTAACATGCAAGAAAATTTGTCCCTTAAAGTTAAGGAGAGTGAAATACCTCTATCACACTACTAGAGCTAAGAGTCAGATACTGCCCAGTATCAACTGACTTGCCATTCACTGCTATTGAGCACCTCCCTAGATTCTTCAGACAGAAAGATCCATCTGATTCCATCTTGATGCTTGCCTAAGTAAGAACACGTGGAGAAATGACCAAAAAAACGCATCCATCTAATGCAAAACAATAAGGATGGCACAACATATAACTGTCTGTCCCAGGAAATTTTACTAGCTGACAAAGAAGGTATTCTGAACTAAAGAACCTTAGAAATATTTACCTCCACCAAAATTATATAAACAAAAAGGCAATATATTGTCTAGAACTGACTGTTTCATAATATGTCTAAGAGACTATGCCACAGAGGATTATTCATCACGATGTCTTCTAGCATCACCACCCAAGTGCTATTACCTGGTTTTTCCTTAAAAGTAACCCACAATTGCGTTTTAGACATCATCAACCAATCACTGCAACTTCAGTGCTTGATAACATTGCATAAGTAATTTCTTTATTAAAAGAACATTGCATAGCTGATTAAGCAAGAACCTTGAACATCCTGTGTGTTTAAAGCCACATCACTTTTATGCTCGTACATTATTATATTAAAAGAATTAAAAAGCGCCAAAAGAATCTCCTTCTCTGAAGTTTTAACATCAAATTGTACCCAAATCAAAAAAAGAAGTTTTAAAACATAATAACATCAAGTTGTAACATCAAAAGGCACTCAAAACAAAGTCACAGGAAGTCATCATATTGTTTGACATGTCTCCTTTTCATCGAGTACATAAACACAAAATATGTCTCAAGGAGTACTCCAACATCATTCTTAACAAAGAAATAATAGCATAACATAGAAGATGCAAACTAAATAATTCTACCTGACGACGAGAAATTTTGTTAGCACGGCCTTCTTTTCGTAAATCAATGTCAACCTCAACATCTTCAGTGGATCTTCCAAGTATGACCTACAAAGGCAAACTCATTTGATCAATAATATGCAGGCAAAATGGGAAAGCTTTACAACAATCAGGGTTTAATTTCCCCTATTAAAGCTGCAAAACCATATAGTGCTGAAACTCCACTAAGAAAGGGCGAAGAGGCCATTTGAAAAGGGCTAAGCCACGATACTATCAAGAGGCAGTTAGAGTAGGAATATACTAAGATGAGATGTTGAATCAATTAGCTGCAAATCCTTGTAAAATTTTGGATAAAGAAAAATAATGAGACTAAATCCAAAAAAATATCTTATTTCTGGATACTAAACAGAGACTTAAAGCATACTGCACTTGATCTTAGCCAAGAGGCCAAGAAAGGTATTACATTGTCCAAGGCAAGAATCAGGCAGTAGCTGCAGAATCCATGTCAATAGTATAAATGCCTGATGAAAGCCAAGGCACTCTGAGGAAAGTACACAAGTGAGAAAGAAAATCACATTTTTTCTTAAAATGCGGACCCTTTCAAGAATTATTAATGGTTTTATAATTTTTACTCATAACGTCATAACCCGAGACTAGGCTATTCTATTTAATCTCAACGAGAACAGGGTATTAAAGCAATTTCGTATTTTGTAATAATTTTTTCCAGGAAATCCAGTCAGCGGTCTCCAGCCAAGTTTCCTAGTTACACTACATTTCTTTATTGTTTACTGGTGTTACAAGTAGGAACAAGAAATTTATCCCTATAGGCTATAAATTATATATATTCTTTCAGTTTTTTTTTGGGAAAAGGTAACTGTATTCTTTCAGTTTATTGGTGGAACAAAAATCATTAGATGAAACTTATGTAGCTTCATTGGTGCATATGTGACCTAGGGAACATTTTCTGCTTCATATTAAATGGAACAAGAACAGGCCCCAAAGGGAAGCAATTAAAGGCCACATGAAAAAAGTTTGAAAATCAGTCTATACTACTAAAACTAAACTTCAAAGGAACAGCCGCATAGAAAATAGAAATCATAGATGTGGAAGAGCAATGCCCCAGCAGAAAGAATACAAATAAAGAAAGAGGGAGAGATAGAGAGAAGACGAAAGCTGCTGGACTAAAGGAGACTGTTGAATGCTATAAATATAATCATTTAATTAAATAACAAATGATGCAGGTCACAATCTGAGATATCTACCTCGGTCTTCCGAATATAGTGCCTCATATGACGTCCATATAGGATAGCAAAGGCCCCTCGAGGTGTCATTTCTCTTCGCGAACAAGAACGAGCACACTGTTCCAACCTGATGGTAGTCCTTTTAAAGTCTTCCGCCTGATACTTTGACTCTGAATATCACATAACCCAACAGTTCAAAGTCATAATAATCTACATCATATAGGCATTTTATTTTTCACTAAGATGTAAAAAACAGTAGCTTCACTATATAACACACCCATTAGCTGTTGGGATTATCAGGAATTTCTTACTATATCAATTAAAACAGTAGATAGTCACACACCTGTAAATGCATGGATGACTAAATATGGATGTTATCTTTGTATAAGACTAAAAGTTCGGCACATCAATCATGAGAAGAAGAATAAACAGATGTAAAAGTGATACCACAGAGTAAGGAACATTCAAGTCTTAAAAGTTGCTTCACATGATTTATCTCCAGTAAAAGCTACAAATGAACACAATCCATTCAATTTCAAATAACTCACCTTGCCTAGTTGTATACGGGTCTTGATCTTGTGGATCTAAGTCCATATCTAGTATCTGAATATTGAAATCCCAAGATCAAAAGGTTATATCTACTTTGGTAACTCTATAGATGAGATTAGCTTAAACAAGAAAAGTTCAAGAATTACCAAAGCTTCAACATCAGAAAAATAAGGTACATCATCATCGCTCTGAGGTTCCTCCAGTTCTGATGTTGAAGGGTTAATTGCTGGCTCTGTAGCAGCCACTCGGACAGAGCTTGATTCGCCAAATTGTGGCATCTTGATGAAAGTAGCAGAAGTGTCCCCCACCTGCCGCCAACAAATAAGCAGCTCTATAGGTTTCATACAGAAATGCTAAGTAGTTCAAGGAAGAAAGTATAGATAATATTTCAAGTTTTGATACCCCTCTAACTCTAACAATATCCTCCTCTCGCACATCATCTTTAGATACTTCTGCATTTGCAGGCAACGATCTGCTTTGACCTGAGACTCCAGCACCCTTCTTACCATCACCAGGAAGCGCCGGCAAAGCAGTAGTACCAGGCACCTTTACACGGGCAGTACTATCGACGGATGGCTGCACCAAGCGTGTTTCTCCAAAGATGTTTGGTGCAACCTTATTAGTCCATGCAAAAGACTTGACGGAATCTTTTCCACGAGTGAAGGAGTTAAGTCTTTGTTCATTTTTATTACTAGCCGATGACAGGTCCATGGAACTTTGACCAATTGTTTGAGTTGCAGTAGAAGCAAATGATGTAGAAGGGTGGATAAGCAAGAAGATATCGTCATTACAAGGAATTTCTGTATCCTCAGTGTTCAGTGTACAATGCATATTCCCATCAGTAAGCTGTCTTATATCAGGATTTAATGATGATTCGGATGACAAATTAACTTCACAATGAGCTCTTACATCTTGACTAAGCAGGGAGGAAGTGTTCACTTCTGATCCTAAAGGATTGAAATCATCAGGAACTGCAACATTTGCATTCGAATCATTAACTACTTCAGATTCATGGTCGTCTGAACCACCTTCTGGAATATCGCTAGGAGAATCTGGAAGGAGCTTAAGATTAGCTTTAGACAAGTTGTCCGGTGAATCCTTCCCATCCACTTCCATCAAGAGGATGTCATCCTCATTTGAAAGGTTCAGGAGTGAATCTGGGAGATCCGTGAATTCACCATCTGAGGTAGCTGATGAATCAATAAAATCAGTGCTACCAGTCCTGACCCCCATCATTGCTCCTGCAAAGACAAAACTATACATACATGAACACTTATCATAACTATCGCCATCACAAGGAAAAGACCTTGTTAACGGCTTATAACATATCTCCAACGCTAATCCTGCTACATTTTCCATTATGTTCTAAAGAGGGAGAATGACTGAACAGATGGAAACTCCAGTGTATGAAATGAAGAGTTCTGACCTGATTTAGGGGAGTGGGAATGCTGTCTGCTTCCGAATCCACAAGGACCCCTACAGATATTTTGATGGTTGTCACTTCTTGAATGAAAGGTGGACAACTGTTTTCCTTCCGGACTACCAAAGATCTTTCTCTTGGGAGATAACTGTGATAGGCAGGGCCGCTTAACACCTGAGCACTTTTCAAAGTCAATGGAATTGTCTTTAAGAGCATCATGTATTTCTCTATCTTCCATATCAGGCTGAAAAGAATTCCTCCTCTCTTCTCTTAATGATGAAGCGGAAAACTCTTCCAAAAACCTACTTTCTCTTAGAATTCTATCTGGACTATTATTGTCTACTGAAATTGAACACCTACTGTTATAGGCTATACGGGAATTAGCAATGGCAGAAGTGACAGGCATGTCTCCAAGTGCTTCTGGGAAAGCATTGCGCAAGATATCCAGATCTGACTCTTGAAGCCCAAGGTCATCTGAGATACAATTCCCAAGCATACAGTTCCCATCACGAGACTGAGCATCAATTCTGACATGCTGCCTAAAATCAGTTCCATGTCCATTGCATTCGTGTAGATTTTGCTCATCCAGAAAGCCTAGATCGTTGGAGTTGAAAAATTCACTTCGAAATTTCTTCCGCGTCGTATAGTATTGTTTACGAATGCTGTCCACTTTCCTCTTTCCAACAACATCTTTGCTTCCTTTAAAATTATCAGATTTATTAAACTTTGACAACGGATTGATCCCTGAAAGTTCAAGCTCAACCATGCGAGCAGAAGCTGGAGCTGCAACATCAGAATCATACAGAAGAGAATGCCAACGGTCTTGCAGCTCTTGCAACGTGAATCTGCGGGAAAATCGTACTGCCCCTCTAGCAAGGGCTTCTAAGGATGCACCAGCCTGCCAGTATATGCAAGAAAAATTGAGCAAGTTTATTTAAAAATAAAACAACTGAGTAAGACTTGGCTATGAAGCAGCAAGTAGATTTAGAGTGCTGATAAGAAAAAGATGTGGAGTATTATCCCAAGCAACAGTAGACGGTGGAAAGAGACGGACAATACTTCAAGAGAAAATAACTGAAGCATTTCTATCCTCATCAATGTGAGCCAAGGTAAAGTAAGAAACATATTAACTTTGTAAGATGCAAACACAAAAGTATTCTTTTGATAGGTAATAAGCATTTCATAACTTCTTGCACTAAGCCGGTTCATCAGGCACAATTATGCAAACACAAAAATATAGTATTAAAAAATGGACCTTGGGCCTAACTCAACCCCAAAAGCTAGATCATGAGGAAAGGATTGCCCAAGACAATATAAGGAGACCACAATCCATTTCCCTCACCAATGGGGACACATAACTTATAGAAAGCAGATTCGGTTCAGGGAGAGACAACTAAAGAAATTCCACAGCTACAGGCCTCCAGTTCACAGGTTGAAAAAATGTCAATTAAGAGGGACAGTGAGACTCAAAGGTTATATCCAAGAACTGGAGTACCTAATAGCAATCATTGTTTAGCTATTAATAACAACTGATGCATTACTGTCTTTCGGGACATTGAATAAAAAAAGACGCACATTACCTGATGTATAAAAAAATATAAAAGAAGAACTAGATCATTTTTATCCTAAAAACATCCCACAGTTTTAGTCTGATCGAAGCTAAAACTTCATCACGTAATATACAACTACCTGAGCAACAAACATGTAAAATTGGCTGAATCTCTAGCATCATTTGTTAAACTCAGTATTCTCGTATTTAACCCCAATTTAACGAAAATTTTAAGAGCGTGAATTTTTCATGTACCTCGCATTTCCAGCAAATTAGCTACCTTAAAGTCTAACTCTCCATGCCTTAGCCTTTCTATATCATCGCTATCAAGTCAATTTTCTAATGTTAAAATTGACTGAACTGATTTAACAGCACATATATGCCTAATGAAAGACAATAGGTGTGAAAATACATAAAAGAATGATCACAAATTAATGCGAAAGTAGATAACATCGAGTCGAAGATAAAGTGTAACCTCGACGGCGTTCTTCAATAGGAGGTCGTCTTCGGGAATCCACGAAACGGGAAGTGGAGCAGCACTTGCCATCTCCATCTTGTAAACCCTAGAATTCAGCTTGATTCCAGAATTAGGGGAGCCACTATTATCATTCTCAATTCTGGTTTGAGGGAGGGGGAAACTGATTTGGGAAAGTGGATTGTGGAATATGAACTCACAATGATGGTTCGGAATCGGAACTTGGGTGAAAGTGAGAAACAGAGATTTTGGAAATGTTTTTATAGCTTTTTTGTTGTGAGAGCGATGTCACGACGCGCGTAACGTGCTCCACGGAATCCAGATTTTTCTTTTCTCCGTTTCCGTAATACTTTAACGTCCCTCTTTTTCTCGTTTTTCAATTTTCGAATCCCTTGTACATAATAATGATTTTGAGGGCTTAGTTTAAAGTAAAATGGTTTGTAATAAGTGGCTGTTTACTGAGTGTTTGGTAAGCTTGCAAGTTTATTTGAGCATTTTTGGGATTATTTATGCTTTGATGAAGCCTAAGTCAATAAACTAAAATCAATTAAGTAATACAATTTTTGTAGCATCTAAATATGCTTTCAAATAATCTTTCAAACTCTCTCTCAATTCAATTTTCTTCATTCATTATTCTCATGTAAAAAGTATATTTGTCAATATACTATTTGAAATTATTTAATTATGCTATTCATTATACTATTGGTCTATTCATACTATTGATGTTAATATAATTTCGGATTATCCTTGACGTTGGAGCTCCATTATGGGGTCAAGGGTAAGAATGAGATTATTTTTTTAACAGTTTAGGTAACAGTAGACTGAAAGTTTAACTAATTGCACAATTTCGAATGATAAATGGTCAAATTTCTTCTTAATATAGCATTTTAATTATTCGAACATTTTCCTTCACTTTCTTTCTATGTTTTTACGTCTCGATTTCATACTTCTCCGGCTGATTGAAAATGAATTTTATAAGTAGTAAATAAAGATGTCCAATTGATGTAATAATAATTTTGTAATGAAATGAAAGCATTTATAACAATTTAAAACTCTGGTAATATTTTCGAACTTTTGAATGGAACTGGAATTGTGTTCTAAAACTAATTCGCTAAGAGCAAAATCAAAAGCAAGCAATTTCCTGATTATTTGTCGGCTTCCTAAGAGCATCCGAGTATCCAACAGATTTAAGCAAAAGCATATTCGGGAATTTTTTCAGCTGCTTTGTGATACCTTTATTACTGCAAAATCCCAATTTAGATTTTTCCCTTTAAGTAAAATGTGGATTACACTCAATCAAGGTTCAGGCTCAGCCATAACCCAAAGAAAAAAGGTACAAGTCACAAGCAAGCTACACAAAGAGTGCAGCCATTTCTATCAGCACAAATTAAGCTTATTCCCAGCAGTTAATTGACATAACAAGTTAAATTCGACAATTTAATTTGTATAATTCACAATGATATAAGAGCTTATACAGATCTTAAATTAAGTTTTACAGGTCCTAACCAATATGCATCAACAAAATATTAAGAACTGAACTTACAAATGAGATATGTTGCAAAACATTCTAAAACGAACAAACTATATGCGTAGATTTTCTAACAATCAAGTAAACAAATCAACATGGCAGAATTGAATATACATTCAAAGACATCATAATTCATCTTCTTAATTTGGCATCACTCATAATGGAGTCGTAACTCCTAGATATAAATAATAATAAAGTGCTTTTAGACAATTAGGAGGGCAATCAAATCCAGACTCAGCGCAAAACCTAATTATATATAGTTAACTTTTTTGAGTAATAACATATAACCTGGGAAGTTGGTCCGAATAAGTAAGTCAACATTTAAGGGTTTAACCCCATTGCCAAATTGCTGTTTTCAAGCAAGGCGTAGATTACGAGAACCAAATTCTCCTCCATTTTGAAGATTGGGGTGCAACGATTGTAGGCGAAAAGCATAGAGGTTGTGTGCTCCATTGGCAAATGCCATAGCAGAGTTGTACTGTCCCTCATTTTCCACTACACCATACTTTGGATCTTCACTTTTTGCTTCCTTAATTTTATCAAGCAATTAACTTTTTCGTGTTAATTAACAATCCCATAAATCAATAGCAAAAAATCAAACATATCTATTTAAAATATACTTACCAAAGCAAGCACGAGGTTTCCATGTTGCTCTTCTAAGTTCTTCACCTATTTTAATCACATAACGAATTCGTTGCACTTTGTAATATATCCCCAAGCGAAATGAAAGGAAAGAAATTCATATCAAAGATAACTAAAAGGAAGACTAACCTTCTTCCTGAAGGTATCTGTTTGAGTCTTGATCACGTGGTACTGTATGTAAATCATTGAGCCACTTATAGTTAAGTACGTATATAAGACATGTGGAAAAACAATTTTAATTTTATTTGCTGACAATGTAAAAATAATTACACTAAATGTAATCTGACTTACTCCTAATATGTTATTCACCTTCTTTTTGGATTTCAGACCCATAATGTATTCTTAAGTGGTTTGATTGTATACATATTTTTACACTTTCTGTAAAATCTATTCGTAGAAAAAATAAAATATATCATGGCCGAGACAAAGGAGCATCTCGTTTTTTTTAACTAGGACCAAAATGCTTTGCTGGTTTGTGAATTTTTTTCATTTTTAAATTACACTGTGAATTGACCGCATTTGCATTTGACAAAAGCAGCACAACTTAATCACAGGAGGACATGTTTAGAGGATTACTTCTTAAGTAGTGAGCAATAAATACTTTTGTTTTTCAAAGTGAATTCGATAATAATTTTTTAAAACTAATTCATTCAACTCTACTCCCTATGAGTATTTTTGCTTTAGAATGTTGAGCATTTATCCGTTCTCGAGACTCAAAATAAAG
The DNA here is from genome assembly GCA_002018475.1 of Nicotiana obtusifolia. NCBI lineage: Eukaryota > Viridiplantae > Streptophyta > Magnoliopsida > Solanales > Solanaceae > Nicotiana > Nicotiana obtusifolia. The sequence continues at coordinate 23,273 of MCJB01027565.1, forward strand.
TGAACTTATGACTAACATTACACCATTTCACAATTTTGATAAAAGGTAATTAATTGCTCGTGTAAGTCCATTTAGTTTCAGATATATGGATCAAATCTTTTGTTGATAAAGATAAGTATCTAACAAATTGTAGTAACAGTTGCATAAAATTAAGAGGGAAATAGCAGATAATAATGCTTTCAAAATGCAAGAGTAAAGGTAAAAATCATAACCTTTCTTTCACGTATCTCAGCTAGAGATTCAGAGATGTTCTCCTGCAAGTGGCACAACTCCTGCAAATTGAGGCCGCTCATGTCTTCCCCTGTTCTCTGCCTATGAACAGACAAGATCGAGCATCGGTCATTTCACTATAGTTGCTACATTACATGCAAGTTTTAGGTTTTATGCATTATATAATCAGATTAGTTATAAAGTAACCATAACAAATTTATTACTAGAAACTTTAATGGTAACATTGTATAGTTTAGTCCTCATAACTAGTCGCTGTTATTATAGGTTAAACTATACCGCTGAGTAGTATAAAAAAATTATGCTATCAGTATATATGTAGCTTAAATCTTTATTCCAAAAGGTTATAGTATTGTACAACCAATTAATCATTATTGAATATCTCAAAAAACGCAAATTACAATTTACAAACCTGCTAATCGAAATCACTTAAACAGTATCAAGGATCGAACTATATATAACTCCTAGTACCATATGCCTTACCTTATCTCTCTTCTTAGCTTGTTATTGATCTCTTTCAATCTCTTCAGATTTTCTAGCATTCTCTGCACACATTGAAAGAACAAAGGGATTTTGCAGGTAAAACTACACGGTAAATCATTCCAAATATAGTAAATACTAAGTCACAACGTTAAACCACATAATGCCAAAACTAGAGTTTAGGAAATTACCTCGTAGTGAGCGCTCCAAATATCAACCTCAAGTGTCCTCTGATATTGATCTATCATCTTTTTTTGCCTGATTAACACACACAAGATTGGAAAGAAAGAAATTAAAGAGACAAAATATTGCATTTTTAATAATATCTAAACTTTTGTTTTTGTGAGTGTAAAAGACATACGTAGTGTTAGGGCTGGTGTATTCATGGAATTTCCTGGTGCTGGAGAGCATTATGAGTGAGATCTTAGCATCACAAAGAACAGTAAGCTCTTTAGCTTTCTTGATAATACCATTTCTTCGTTTGGAGTAAGTGACTTGCCTGTTTGTTGAGTTCTCTATCTTCTTTATCTCAATCTTTCCACGACCCATGATCTCTTCTTCTCTTCTGTAATGAAACAAACACAAAAAGTAGCTAGCCTCATCTGTCTGTCCAGTGATGAAATTAAAGAAGAAACAGAAAGAGAGAGTTAGTAGCGAAACTATATCGGGAAAAAGAAAGTTAAAGTGTAGTAGCTGCACTAGTAGGAGCTTTTGCCAATTTTGTGAAAGTCTTTTGTGGCTCTCATGATGACTACTGTTTAACGTGCGATGTCCGGTTCTTTGACCATGACAAGTCCCTGTTCCGCATTATGGCGTTTGTTTGGAGTTAGTAAACTTTAAGGTTGTAATTTCGGTTTTTTAATTTTTTATTATTTAAATAGTGTTATTCTTCTTCTTGAGCCAAAGGAAACAGCCACTCTTCCCGAGTAGGGTTAAGATATGTATACACTCTATCTTCTTCAGATTTCATTTGTGAATTTACTGAATTATTGTTATTATATTTAAATAGTGTATATTTGGGTCTGTTTAAAAAAAAACTTTTAAAAAAAGATTTTCAAACTTATTTATTGAGATCTTTCAAAATAAGGAAGGAAACAAAATAATCTCAAATTTGCGAGCTGATGGTCCTAAAGTGATGAGTACATGTTTCTCAATACTAATTCTTATGCAATTAGCAAGATTTCACGATTAAATTTTTGGTCATAATTTCCAAATCAAGTCAAATAGTTTTTCTAAATACTAAAAAGCTAAGTGTGCAAACTCTTTTTTTTTTTTTTTAATTCAATCACACGTTAATGCCTGCTGATGCTCAAAGCCAAAAAAGAAAACAGAAAAAAGAAAGAAAAAAAACAAGTGAAAAACAAAGACGAAAGTTGTGCGAAGGAGATAAGAGGTGTTCCTTGGAGTACTAGCTATGACTTTACCTTCATTAGTCCCCTAACATATAGATGTGATGGCTTTAGAAGTGCTAGAGAACTAACACAAGAATACGAGATTACGATATGCCATTAATTAGGTAAAAGAAACAAAAAGATAATGTTGTTATAAAACAATAAAAGAAGAAAGTATTGCAGAGGAAAGTAGAGAGAGGATTCTTATTGATTTGGGATTAATTACAATGGAATAAAACATCTTTATTTATAGGAAAAAAATGACTTAGTCACCAAGTAACAAACCCTAAAATCTCTCTAAAATATAGACATTCTATTTATAACACTCCCCCTTGAATGTTTATTCAACAGATAATGTGTCTCGTTAAAACCTTAACTAAATAAAACCCAATGGGAAAAAAAATTCTAGAGAAGGAAAAAGAGTACACATGTTTAGAAATACGCTTTTTGGTTGCCTCATTAAAAGCCTTGCAAGGAAAACTAAGTAGGACAAAACCTTGTAAGGAAAAAGAGTACAACGCGTATTAACTCCCCCTGATGAGAGCATCAAGGTATTGTAAAATTTTCTGGATCTCTACACTTTTGTGGGAGTTTGTTTTACAATATTGCACTGCAATGCCCTGTGAGCTTGACTACTGAGGTATCTTCTATTTTCCTCTTCTTTGTCAGGATCTCCTTCAAGATTTTGACATAAGCCGGCATTTGTGAGAGCACTTCTGTGAATGGTAGGTTTACATAAACCTGTTTCAGCACATCTAGAAATCTCTCGAACTGCTTGTCCGGCTTTTCTCTACTTAACTTTTGGGGAAAAGGCAGCGCAGTTATATGCTTGCTCGCCTCAGGATCCTCTCTTCTCGAGTTTTCTTCCTTCTTCTTTTCGACACCACTTTTCAGCTCCTCCCCGCTTTCTTTTTCATGTCTCACATCTTTGTGGATTGGGGTGAGATCTTTCAACATTTGCCCACTTTTCAAAGTTATAGCATTCACTGTTTGTTTGGGATTTCTTTTTGTATCAACCAGGAGTGTTCCTGGGGCTCTCTCAGACATTAGAGTAGCTAAGTGCCCAACCTGTCTTTCCAGACTTCGAAAAGATGTACCCAATTATTTGATAGCTGTATCATGGGCATCAAGCCTCCCATCCGTCTTGATAATGAAGGTCTTCGTAAGATCTTCCATGCTGGGTTGATTCGGCTGTGGGGATTGATACTGCTGCCTCAGCTGATTTTGAAAACCTGGAGCTCCTTGTTCCTGGAATCTGGGGTTGTTTTGTTGCCATGCATTTGCAGTACCCCCAGGTGAACTCCATGAAAAATCGGGGTGCCTCCGACCCATTGCATCGCAGCTACAGTTAGCTTTCGTATTTCTTTAGCCATAGCATCAAGTTGTACTTGCGCAGATGTAGTAGCATCAACTTGGTGAACACCTATTGATTTTCTTCTTTCCACACTATTAGAGGGCCACTGATTAGCATCTTCGGATAACTCATCAAGAATTGTAACTATCTCCCCTGGAGTCTTCTTCATAAAGGGGCCTCCAATTGCATTGCTCAATGTTCTACGCAAGGTCGGTGTCAATCCATCCCAAAAATTGCATCCAGAGTTCAAGTCTGCTATGTTGACACCTCCTAACTATCTCCTTAAACCTCTCCCATGCTTCAAAAATAGTTTCATTCTCTTTCTGGCAGAAGTTATGGATTTTTCTTCTAAACTTGACCGTCTTAGCTGAGGAGAAATATATATCAAGAAATTTTCTGGTCATTTCCTCCCATGTTCTAATTGATCCATTTGGAAAACTTCGAAGTCACTGCTTCGCATCATCTTTAAGTGAAAAAGGGAATGCCCTTAAATATATTGCATCTTGTGACACCCTATTGTTTTGAAAGGTATTCATAATCTCCTTGAAGTCCATCAGATGCGTGTTTTGGATCTTCATTCATCTTCCCTCTGAAAACGCAGCTGTTTTGAATGGTTTGAAGCAAACCTTGATTCAGCTTGAAATTATTGGCTGCAATTGGAGGTGGTCTAACACTTGATAATCCTTGATTCTAGACTGGTTTGGCGTAGTCACCCAATACTCTACCAAGCCTTGGTACCGCATTCTCGAACTGGTTTTCAATCAAAGGTCGATTTAGATTGAATCTTCGACCCTTATTGTCTTTGACAGTTTTCTCAACAGCTCTATGGGCTGCCTCATCAGCTATTCTTGCAGCTGCCTCTACCTCATTGTCATTGTTATTATCCATGTGTTCTTGGTTTGAAGGTTGCCCAAGAACCTTACGATAAACTCTTTCTCCTTCCTCAATTTCCGCAAGTGTTTTTCCAATTCCCGGTTGTAGGGTATTACTTCTTTACAAGAAGATCGCGTCATACACTACAGACTTAACCTGTTGCCCTGTGCACGGCGGAGAAACCCGTGAAGAACAAAATAAAAGTAAAAAAAATAATATAAATTACTAAATTAGCACTACAAACTATTTCAAACACTATTGATTTTCAATCCCGGCAACGGCGCCAAAATTTGACAAGCGCAAAACACACACTTAAATTGTGCTCGCTAGTCAAAGATAGTATAGTATAATATCGTGTCCACAGGGATTGGAGTTAAACAGTATTATCAAAGTTTGTAGCTAGATTGCTATCCAAAATGATCAACAATTTATATTTATGTGGTTAATACTAAAATTAATTAAAAATCTAGAGTTAATTGATTAATGACGATCGAAGCAAGACCTAAGCAAAGGAAGATATCAATGGAAGAAAATGGGATTTTGATAAGACAGGTGCAAGATAATTGTCTCAGATCTAACTCTAGATAATTCACTTCTAATGTTCAAGTGAGTCTCTCGAATTCACTCTATTATTAGTTGAAACGTTCAGCAAAAACTCCTCTCGATTAAGTCTTAATCTCACGAGATGAACCAATTTAAGCATTGTGAAGATATGCAAGAATGCATAGTGGATCAATCTTTAGGAAAACCTTTTTCGATTATTCTCCTAACTAGATTTAATCAATAATTCAACTAGCCTCTTCCGATTACTTAGAAGAATCTATGAACTCAACCAACAATATAATGCAAAGATATCACAAAGTTATGCCTCTTTCGATTACAAGAACAAGTGAACATAGATGCAACAACTAAATCTTCCAAAACGTTCAAATACATATAAAAAAAAAAAGAGTTATAATCCACAAATAATCATCAATAAACCAAATCCATCAAAACCCAAAAGGATCTACTCCATAGACATGGAGAAGTTCTTCACAAATGTAACTAAAGTATAGGAAAACATAAATTCAATTCAAACCCGGATCTTGAACGAGGAAGGAATGATGAAATCCTTGTGCTTGTGTTCTTCCAACTCTTCCTTAGCCTTCTTGGCCTCTTTAGGTCAAAAATTTGTCCAAAAAGTCCTGAAAATGATGTTTTCCTGTGTATTTAAGCCATCCCCAATAAACCTCGGACAAAAATACCCTTTTTTAGCGGAAATGGGACGATACTCTAACAAATTTGTACTACCGCGTCGCATGCCGCGCCCCACCATGCGACGCGGTAGTGGAAATTTCCAGTCCGATTTGCAATTTGAGTTCTGGGGCAGAATTTGCACTAGCGCGTTGCATTAGTGCAATTTCTTAGAGTACGGATTTTGCTTCGATTTTGACATCCAGACTTTGTCCTCGACCCCCCAACACGATCCCGGCTTAATTCCTTGGGCTTTTACTCAGACTTCAAAGCTCCAAATCTCTCGAATTAACTCCATAACATCTACATCGCTCGGAATCACTCCTACAAGGCATAAAACACATAATAAGTGCAAAATACTAGCGATTAAAGCTCAAACTCAGTTAAAGTGCAGTAAATTAGAGTGAAATAAGCGACTAAAACATGTAATTATAGCCTACCATCAGTCAGCAAATGCGTCTGACATGCTTTGCAATATATTGCAGATGAATTATTTATGAACTTCAAATTCATATTATCTTATTCGAGGATCTAGATGTACAAATGATAATTCATTCCACATAACTTTTTCTCAATTGTTTATCCTGTCTCCCCCTCATATTAGAAAAACTAACTTTCTTTCTCAACTTTGGAAACCCACATTTGTGTATTATGGTGTTAATCAAAATATACACCGCACATCAATAATAATAATAATAAAATATAATTATTTGGTTCCTGACCCTGAACCATTTATGAGGGGAGAATGTAATATACTTTCGTATATAACGCATATCAAACTGATCTAGATAACTTTGTTCTCATAAGCAATAGTTTAACTATTAAGTGGAGACACTAACAAATTATTTTGCTAAACCAGCTGTGATGTAAACCAACTTATCAAGATGAATTGTCTTGCATAGATAATTGGAATATTCTCTAAATTAAATTATTGAGCAAGTTATCTGGCAAATACCATATTGCGGGTTAATAATAATCGCACATGTAACCATCTCGTATATGCATCTTATGTGTTATACATGGTAAGTGAATGAGCTCATATTCACCTTTAATATTTCCAGTGTTCATGGGATTCAATCCCAAATTTAGTTGGTCTATTAATTAATGAGAACAAACAACATAAGAGAATTCATAAAGAACTTTCTAGTTTTTTAATATTTTTTGCACATCATACTGAAATGGATATGGCAAAACTAGTTATGCCAACTGGATAAATTATAAATATTGATAAACTTCAAGTTTACATCATGACGTGTGCAATTATCAATAAACTCCAATTTTGTTATGATATGGATTTTTATATCAATAAACTTCTACTTTATTGTGGCATTCTTTTGTTTGTCTAGTACAAACTGGAGAATAAAGCGAGTAGCTTTTCACATACATATCACCCTGTTATAAGTTGTAGTATAAAAGATATTAAATCTTTCCTTTATTTATGGTCTCAACATAGCCAACCATTTTCGCGAATACTTTAGAAACTAAATACGTTTCTCTGAGACTTACTACGACACAATTCCTTATTGATAATCAATTGTATTCCTCCAAAAAGTAATAATTGGCTCTTCTAGGGCTCTCAATTAATTTTTTACTATCATATATTCATCAATATCTATATGGTAAATATCTCTCTCAAATAGAAAGTTATACCATTATGGTCATAACCATTATAGGCAAGATATGTTGCTTATATTACTTTTGCCCTATAATAAACACATTGCCATAATATTTTGGTATAATCACAATAGGTACGTGATCAATGACAATGATGCTATAATAATAAAATTATTTCTTATTTCATCTCAAACCTCTTTCTAGAGATTAGTGTGGTATATCCACTCACCCAACACGTTCATATTCTTTCAAGAATAAGTATGTATTCATAAATCAGATGTTGTCACATTTACATCATGAATGAACCATAATCATCTAGATGTGCTTTACAAAATCTCATGTCAAATAGATGACAAACATTACTATTTTGAGAATCCTTATTATTCTCATTACCATAATGATGACGATTATAATTTCGTCTATTGCCACGTCTACATCCATTGATACCTTCACGATAATAATTTTGTCTTCTTTCAGACTTATCACATATTGTTACCACATTCTCTTAGGGAACAAGAATGAAGCAAATTCAATGGGATTTCCACTTCTTGTACTCACAATCATACATGAATTTGATCATGACACGACATAGAAATTTTATCACTTCTGGTGGTTATAATTTATTACAAACTTTGTTATAATCATAATCAAAATTTATTGTCTTTGCTTGTATTTAAAAATAAATTTATAAAATTTCAAGAATTTAAAAGTGAAAAATAAGGTAAAATACTTACCTTAAATCCATAATTAATTCCTGAAGGAAGTTCATGAAACAATTGACAATCATTATATTCGATATTATGTACAAGTTGAGCACAATGCAATTCCAAAGCCCGGTGACCAGAGCAGATGCCTAGTGTAGGAATATTAATGCATTCACGCAAGAGCCTCAAGCAAATTCCTATATCTTCTCTCCACGGGCAAATTCCTATGTCTTCTCTCAACGAGCAAATTCCTATATCTTCTCTCAACGGATGGTTTAATTTTTTAAACATTAGACAACTAATTAATAGTATATCTACAAATTAAAACAACAATCCTCTACTCAATTGGTTAGAGTTCTCGTGCTGATAACGTGTTATAAAATAATAAAAGAAGAAGAAGAGTATTGCAGAGAAAAGTAGAGGTAGAAGATTTTTATTGATTTGAAATTAATTACAATGGGATAAAACCCATCTATTTATAAAGGAAAAAATAACTTAGCAACCAAATAACAAAACCTAAAATCTCTCTAAAAAAAAAAAACTTTCAATTTATAACAAATGCTTTTTCATATTACGAATAAGCACTAAATCAACAGTACAGCAATCTTGCCTCGACCATTCTTCGAGACTCGTTTGTTGAGGAAGTAAGTTATACTAATATTAATTATTCTCAAATTAGTTATTTCAAAATTATTATTTCAGTCTTTCATTGGAATGAAAACAATGCTATAATTCCGGGATTTCGAATTAATTATACTGCAGTTTTATTCTAATAAAATATAAAATAAATATCAATGAAAACAATATTATAATTCTGGATTTTCAAATTGATCATACTGTAATTTTATTCTAATCAAATATAAAATAAACTCATCTCAATCTCAGAATTAATTATCTCTTATTTCAAGTCGTAATACTTCACATTCATTAGTTGATCGAGATCACGAATCAGAGTTACAGCAGAACATAATCACTGCCTCGAACTCTTCAATTACATGAAGTCCATGGCATTTTGATTTAGCAAAGGTCACGCAATGATTCCTATAAACTGATAGTGACGAGATAATGAAAAAGAATGCACGGCTCCCGATACAGATTAATTAATAATTCAAACTGATTCAAATTCTCTTATATTAGAAGCGACACTTGACCAGCTTGACCAGCATGTTTCATCAACACGCTGCTTGGGACTTTTCTGATATCCATGTGTTCCGCTCTTGCTCCTTCCATGTTTTCCGCTCTCGCTCCCTCCTGTTAAAACACTAGGAGCCTCTGAAAAAACCCACTGTTTAATTCAAAGCTAGCTTCTCGGTCAGCGAAATTAGCCAATTTATCGAATGGGGACAGAGAAGACAAGGGCGAAGATGAGGAAATGGTTATAATGAATAAGGAGAAGCAGAAATTAGCCAATTTTTCGAATGACAACAGAGAAGACCAGGGGAAAACTGAGGGCGAAGAAGACAAAGTGGTTATAAAGAACAAGGAGAAGAGGAAGGTGGGGAATTTAGAAGTAGTGAATATGTGTGTCGAGAGTGAGAGGGACAATGAGGGAGAAGATGATGAAGTAGTGGTTGTGAAGCATAATAAGAAGAAGAGGAGGAAGGTGGGTAGTTCGGAGCTGACAAATTTGGGAGTGGATGATAGTGTTATGTTGAATGAGTTTTGTTTGAGAGAAACCCGAAATAGTGCTTGTAAAAATAAAATTGATACCAATCACAGTAATAATGACTGTAAAGATTCTAACTTTAGGGGTAGCAACATTAAGAATCGAAAAGAAAATTCTGATTTGGAGAATCACTTGAGTAGCAAAAGCTCAGGGTCAATTCGCACCAAGAAATGGGTTTGGTACTTTTTTTCCCATGTTCAATTTTATGCTTTGTATGTATGTGTTATCATGTATGAAAGTGTTTGGGCTTGTGCGGTTTATCGATTGAGTTTTGAAGGAGTTGATCCCAAGAAATTTATTGGACTACAATGTAAGGTGTGAATTGATCAAACTTAGAATGATTAGAATGTGCTGTGTACTTTTGTTATTATCAGTTTAAGAGACTAAATGTAGAGTCTTTGTTGATAGGTGTATTGGCCATTAGATGCTGATTGGTACTCTGGTCGTGTAATTGATTTTCTGGTTCCTTTTCGTATAAAATTTGTTTGATCCTTTGACGGGTAAGTGTATGAAACAAGTTTTGAGTCCAATGCAGGTGAAATATGTAGATGGGGATGAAGAGCATTTGCTTTTATCAAATGAAAGGGTCAAGTTTTCTGTTTCGCTTGAGGAGATGAGTCGTTTGAAGTTGAGATGTTGCTTAAAGTTAGTATTATCGGAACTTTTGAAATAATCACGACATACATGTGCTGAAAAACTGCATACTTCTGCAGGCTTACTTTGTGCAAATTGAAAGCACGATGAACAAGTTGATAACACTAAGAAAGTGCATAGAGCATGCAGGAACTTGCTGCCATTAAAGATACATAAAAACGAAATAATGAATTCATTTGGAACTAAATAGTATATTGATGACACAGAGTACTATATCAATATTCAGGTTACTGATTGCTGATTTAACTTCTTTATTAATACTAAGACTTTCTCGTTTTTTGGAAATAAAAATCTAAACAGTAAGTTGCCTTGTTGCAGCTGAATAATCATCGAAATCAGCTCATCCAGGTATGCTGAGACTTGCACCTTCTGAAATTGTGAAATTTCAAAATTCCACTTAACCTATTAGCTTTGCCCCTTTTAGTGCTGCTGGTACGCTTTTTTCCCTCTGCTGCCTGATGATTACAAATTGTTCCAAGTACTCTCACTTCTCGTTGACTGCTGCTACTATAAGCGGTGGACATCCGTTGGTATTGTGTACAATGTTTTAGAAGGTGGTGAAAGTCATTTCTACCGTACTGAAGGCCATCGTTTTATTTGAGGAATGCCTTTAACAATTTCAACTTTTGTTTTGTGTTTGCTCTACTGTTCTCGGCAATACTACCCATCGCTAAGAAGGAGTATGCTCCTGAGATGTTGGTTGTCGTTTCACCTGTCTATATCTGGATTGCATAACTCCGGACATAGTAAATATGCACAACTGATCAGTCAAATCCAACTGGCTTCTAAGATAGGAAAGAATAATTTACCTTTTCTTTTTTTCTTACTCTGTTAATGTACATAAATTTTGTATTAACTTGTGAAATCATATTCCTGCAAACTCATTCGTTCCTGGACTCTCAAACTTAATCTCAACAAGGTAAAATATGCATTGTTTGTCAATATCCTATTTGTAAGGATGTCATTTATTCAGTATATTTCACAAAATGAGCTGGTGCTTTGTGTCTTTAGTACAGTGTAAAACAATAGATGGATTTTACCCTGTTCTTATGTTGTCCGATTTAGTTGATTATCTACGGTAATAGCGGAATGGACTTCAGATATGTGGGGCATTTTAGGATCTTTTACATTTAAGATTCTGATTCTGAATGTAAATTTCTTTTAAGAATCAAATTGCATTATATCGTACTGATATCGACAATCAAATTGCTCCGTGTTCTTAGCATCAAGGAATACATTACGAGTGGCTGCTGACTAATATGAATTGCTTAGGTATTATAATAATAATTTGCCTTCTAAAAGCCGACTTTAGTCTAAAGGCTTTTACATCTCGAGGTATTTGATTGTACATCCTTTTAGGATATGTTTGTTTGACAACAAACAACTACCTGTGAATATTAATCATTTGCGTGCCTCTGATTATCTTGTTAATCCTTCTGTGGCCTAATAAAGAAGATGTTGCTCATTTTGGGGTTATTTAATTACAGTCAGAATGATAATTTGTTTAATGATATCGACGTCAAATACTTGCTCAGAAATGTATATGATTTGTATTAGTCATAATGTTAGAGGGAGTTATTAGTTACTTACTGTACAAGAAAGTCGATTTCATAAGGATTCTCTGCTGGAACTACGATTCAGCTTTCATGGATTGCCATTTTGGAACTAAATCTTGGCATTATGAGATATTTGGATGTTACATTTATTACTTACATCTGAGCGCTTGATATGATGATCTTGGACACTTACATTTTGTGGTTTGGTGTCGCAGTATGAGCACATGGTGCTACTTGACTTACTTAAGAAGGGCCATTCAGAACCAGAGAAGAAGATTCGTACAGGAGTTCGTGCTTTCCAAATCCGATTTCAGCCACAGTTCAAAAGTCGCCGCTTCTTTGTTGTTAGGGAGGATGATTCTGTTGATGATTTTAGCTTTAGGAAGTGTTTAGATCAGATACAACTTCTTCCAGTGAACATGCAAGTAAAACATTGTGCTAACGGTGGAAAAGGGAGTTGCTCGTGGCACATTGTACAGGACAAATGTAGAAATATGCCAAGGTGAATTGAACGCGGCACAAGATGAGATTTCTGCAGATTTATGGCACAAAAGGATGGGTCATATGAGCGAGAAGGGATTGCAGATTCTTGCCAAGAAATCGCTTATTTCTTATGCCAAAGGTACAACGGTAAAACCTTGTGACTACTGTTTATTTGGTAAACAGCATAGAGTCTCATTTCAGACATCGTATGAAAGAAAATTGAATATACTTGTTTTGGTATATTCTGATGTTTGTGGTCCAATGGAAATTGAATCAATGGGCGGTAACAAATATTTTGTTACTTTTATTGATGATGCTTCACGAAAATTATGGATTTATATTTTGAAAACCAACGATCAGGTGTTTCAAGGTTTCCAGAATTTTCATGCTTTGGTGGAAAGGGAAACAGGCCAAAAGCTAAAGCGTCTCCGAAGTGACAATGGAGGTGAGTACACTTCAAGGGTATTTGAAGAGTACTATTCAAGCCATGGGATCAGATATGAAAAGATAGTTCATGGAACCCCACAACACAATGGCGTAGCTGAAAGGATGAACTGCACCATTGTGGAGAAGGTGAGAACCATGCTCAGAATGGCTAAATTGCCAAAATCATTATGGGTTGAAGCAGTTCAGACAGCCTGTTATCTGATCAATAGGAGTCCATTAGTTCCGTTGGCCTTTGACATCCTAGAGAGAGTTTGGACCAACAAGGAGGTGTCCTACTCGCATCTGAAGATGTTCGGTTGCAGAGCTTTTGCACATGTACCAAAGGAGCAGAGAACAAAGCTGGATGATAAATATGTTCCCTGCATATTCATCGGATATGGAGATGAAGAGTTCGGATACAGATTGTAGGATCCTGTAAAGAAGAAGGTCATCAGAAGTAGAGATGTAGTCTTCCGAGAAAGTGAAGTTGGAACTGCTGATGATATGCTAGAGAAGGCCAAGAATGGTATAATTCCTAACCTTGTTACTATTCCTTCTACTTCTAACAATCCCACAAGTGCAGAAAGTAGGACCGACGAGGTTGCTGAGCAAGGGGAGCAACATGATGAGGTTATTGAGTTGGAGGAGCAACTTGATGATGGTGCCGAGCAAGAGGAGCATCCCACTCAGGAAGAAGATCGACCTCAACCTCCGAGTAGATTAGAGAGGCCAAGGGTAGAATCATGTAGGTACCTTTCTACAAAGTATGTCCTCATCAGTGATGAGGGGAAGCCAGAAAGTCTTAAGGAGGTGCTGTCCCATCCAGCAAAGAACCAATGGATGAAAGCCATGCAAGAAGAGATGAAATCTCTATAGAAAAATGGCATGTACAAGCTGGTTGATCTTCCAAAAGGTAAAAGACCACTCAAATGCAAATGGGTCTTAAACTCAAGAAAGATGGAAATGACAAGCTGGTCAGATACAAAGCTCGATTGATGGTAAAAGGCTTCGAGCAAAAGCAAGGTATTGATTTTGACGAAATTTTCTCACTGTTGTCAAAATGACTTCTATTCGAACAATCTTGAGCTTAGCAACTAGCCTAGATCTTAAGGTGGAGCAGTTGGACGTGAAAACTGCATTTCTTCACGGAGATTTGGAAAGAGGAGATCTATATGGAGCAACCAGAAGGATTTGAAGTAGCTGAAAGGAAACACATGGTGTGCAAACTGAATAAGAGTCTTTAAAGGTCGAAGCAGGCACCAAGGCAGTGGTACAAGAAGTTTGACTCATTCATGAAAAGTCAAACTTACACAAAGACATATTCTGATTCATGTGTATACTTCAAAAGATTTTCTGACAATAACTTTATTATTTTATTGTTGTATGTGTATGACATATTAATTGTAGGAAAAAAACAAAGGTCTGATCGCAAAGTTGAAGGGAGACTTGTCCAAGTCATTTGATATGAAGGACTTGGGCCCAGCACAACAAATTTCGGGTATGAAGATAGTTCGAGAGCGAACAAGTAGAAAGTTGTGACTATCTCAGGAGAAGTACATTGAACGTGTACTGGAACGCTTCAATGTGAAGAATGCTAAGCCAGTCAGCACAGCTCTTGCTAGTCATCTAAAGTTAAGCAAGAAGATCTGTCCTACAACAGTGGAGGAAAAAGAAAGCATGATCAAAGTCCTTATTCCTCTGCCATGGGAAGTTTAATGTATTCAATGATATGCACTAGAACTGATATTGCTCACGCAGTTAGTGTTGTCAGCTGGTTTCTTGAAAATCCTGGAAAAGAACACTGGGAAGCAGTCAAGTGGATACTCAGGTACTTGAGAGGTACCACAGGAGATTGTTTGTGTTTTGGAGGATCTGATCCAATCTTGAAGGGCTATACAGATGCTGATATGGCAGGTGACGTTGATAACAGAAAATCCACTACTGGATATTTGTTTACATTTTCAGGGGGACCTATATCATGGCAGTTGAGGTTGCAGAAGTGTGTCGCACTTTCTACAACTGAAGCGGAGTATATTGCTGCTACTGAAGCTGGCAAGGAGATGATATGGTTGAAACAGTTCCTTCAAGAGCTTGGATTGCATCAGAAGGAGTATATCGTCTTTGGATTCGAGAAATAATAGAGAATGAATCTCTAAAAGTCTTGAAGATTTCTACAAGTGAGAATCCCGTAGATATGTTGACCAAGGTGGTACCAAGAGACATGTTCGAACTATGCAAAGAACTTGTTGGCATGCACTCAAACTAGAAGACAATGCTACCTCCTCTAGATGAATGGGACTGGAAGGGAAGATTGATGGGGTCCATCTCATTCAAAAACCAAAGTAATAGGCATGTGCCTAAGGAAAATTTTTTTGGTTTGGTAGCCAACTTTGTTGAATTTCTTTGGTTTGGTAGCCAACTTTGTTGAAATGTCAACATTGAAGAAAAAGAAGGAAAAATGTGTGTAAATTGTCAAATATAGTAGACTTTAGAGAGTGAGGCTTCGGCTATAAAAGGAGAGCTTCAGCTCTCATTTCTACACACCAACAAAGAGAGAAAGAAAGAGTGAGGTTTCACAGACAAGGTATAAGAAAATAATCTGTGAGAAAAATAGAAAGTGAGCGATATTGTAGTGAGGTGAGAATATCAAAAGAGTGTTATTTCTCTAGAGTGTTGTAGTGGTCTTTGGAGTATTTTACTCGGATCTACAAAGTGTAAAATTTCTTGCTATAGTGATATCAGTTGCTTGTCTCGGGCCGTGGTTTTTTCCCTTATTCAAAAGGGTTTTCCACGTAAAAGTCTTGGTGTCGTTATCGCGCTTTTATTTTTGTTAATTACCGTATCTCGGTGCTACATTATTATTCTGCTTTTATTACTGTAAATATTATTTATGTAGGGAGTTTATTCCCAACACGAAGGACCATATGAATATATTGATCTAAAATCTAAGTTGAAATGCATTCGTCAAATGTCATACATTGCCTCTTCAATACAACGCATATTCCACTGTCTTAGATCCGAGATGAAGTTACTGAGTTAGTGAGTTGTGCAACAGAACATTATCATTTATTCTCCGGTAGGAAATAAGTAATCACATCTCCCCATTGTGTCTATCATGTTACAATATTTGTAATATCTTTTCTCTACTTAGTTACAGCGTAAGTATGCCAACATAGAAAAAATTCTGTATATTCCAAACAGGCTGGAATTTCCTTGATATGATAAACTTTAATTTAAAAAGAAAACAAAATACCTTGCAAATTTTCAGCTTTTCGAAAACTAATTGGCAAAATAATATGAAATAGTATTTAAATGGGTAAGATTAGTGGTTTCTGGAGACTACTGAATACGAAATAAGGATCAGGAAGTTTCATAACAATAAAATGATTCAAAGTAAGTCTTGATTTTGTTTTCTTAACCTTGACTATCAATGCGTTGGAAGGTAAGAGCTATAGTATGATAAGATTGTCCTGGGTTTCTTCTGAAAGATTAGTTACCTTTTAATTTAAATTGTTCAAATTGCAGATATCGACAGGCAATAAAACCAAAGCGTCAACTAACTGCCCACCAAAAAAGAAGAGCCGGTACTCAGCAGAAACAATGTCTAAAATCAAGCTTAGGAGACGTGGCCTGTACAAACATTTACCAGTTGATAAAAAAGAGTCTCTTCTATCACAGCGACGACTAAAAGAGCTTGAAGCAAAAAAACAGCACGTATTGATTGATTGCACTGAGGAATAGTCATTGTTCAAAGCTGGGGCTAACTTGCGTAGGCAAAGAACTCTCACGATACACGAGCCATCTTCTGTTGGTAACAGAAATACGAAACCAAAAGAAGGTATAGTTCTTACATGAAAATATGTGTTACTTTGATGATAGTGTTTACATGTAATTTTCTAATGCTAAACAGGTTTTTCCTATATTAGTTTATATATCTGCATTTGACGGGGCAGTAGTCGATTCTAACAAAGAAAAGAATGTTGCTGACTATTTGTCTGTGTTTGAACTTGGTAAGTAACAGAAAGTATATTGTTTCACTTTAAATTTATTGTACTTTAATATTTTGTTAGAATTTTTGTACATTAGGTTCGACATCTGGTGTACCTCGTGAGGGACACGATGCAGAGTCGTCGGCTGTTAAAATAAAGGTTCTCCTCGATTTTGATCTTATAAAGACATTCATTTCTACTCTCTTCGCAGTAATAATGTTATATGTTATTTATCCTAAATGTGTGTATAAGCTAAAATACATTAATACTTTGTGCTCTTTCCTGATCAGTTCTGTACCTACTCAGGCTTCATTATACGCTTTTAAACATCTCGACAATTTTGTTTGCCAGCTGGCAGCCTTGAAGCTCATGCGCCTAAATTGCGGGGTAATTTAAAAAAAGGGAAGAGTATATGTGATGCTCCTACCATTCGTGAAACAGGTAAACTTAGCCTTTATATTATACTTTGTTGGCAATGACATATTAACTGTACATTACTGTAAACCATGAGTGTCAACGCATACCTCAGGTTACAATAATATCTACCATACATGTTCCTTAGTGATCCATTTTTCCCCTAATGATACTTCTTACATATTCAGTTAATAACCGGACCAGAAAGGTATGCCTGGGTACTAAAGAGCAACAATGTGACTATGCTGCTCTAAAAAAGGTTCCGAACTGCCAGTGCTGTGGTGCCAAAAAATTTGAATATGAACCTCCAGGATTTTGTTGTAGCAACGGTTCAAGTAAGTTGACATCACATGAAATGCCTGCTGAACTATTGAATCTCTATTTAGCCAATACTGAAGGATCTAAGCACTTTTCGTACTTACCTTAGAATGTACAATAACATGTTTGCGTTTACTTCACTTGGAGGGAACTATGACAAGGCGTTAGTGAAAAGAAACCATGGCATTTACACATTTAAAGTACAAGGACAAATGTGTCACTTCATAAATGATTTAATTCCATCAAATCGACAGCCAAGAAATCTACAACTGTATTTTTATGATGATAATACTGAAATGTTGAATCGAATGACTTCCTCAGGTGTAGAGGCACTATGGCTAGAACAAGAAACAAACAACAACACTTCTAGACCCCATATCCGAATTTATATTCAGAGTAACAAGAGTCAGCTGGTAAATCACTATTACCGTTGCTATGACCCTTTGCGGTATCCGCTCTTACTACCTTACGGTCAAAATGGATGGCATTCTGGTATTCAAAATGTTGTATGGTTGCACAACCTGGGAATAAATTGAGAAAAAAGAGAGCTTACTACAAAAAAGAACAACTTCCAACTTTATCTAATATGTGTTCAATTGATGGACTACTTGATATGGAAGCCGAAGTTCTGGAAAAGGGAAAATGAAAAAGGGATACTGTTTCTTGTCATGAATACTATTGTTACAAACTTCAGATGAGAGACAATGAAAAGAACGGAGTTTTACATTCTGGCAGATTGTTTCAACAATACTCAGTTGATGAGTTCATAAAAGTGAAAACTCAGAGGTTAGATTTTGCCTCACTTAACCAAGATTTATTTCGGATTGATGTACTATAAGGAATTCTTGATATCCTACGACTTGGTGAAAGAGAAGCTTCTAAGATAGGAAGAAAGAACTTTCTACCGACCAGTTTTACAGGTGGTCCGAGAGATATGCGTAATGCGTCAGCGTTATATGGATGCCATTGCATTAGTGCAATACTTTGGAAAGCCTGATATATTTTTGACCATGACATGCAATCCCGCTTGGCCAGAAATAAAAGCGCGTTTGCTAGCAACAGACGAAACTCAAAATAGGCCCGATATAGTTAGTCGAGTATTTAGAGCGAAGGTAGAAGAGATGAAAACAGATATTTTAAAGAGAAACGTATTTGGAAAAATTGCAGCGTTTATGTACACTATAGAATTTCAAAAACGAGGTCTTCCACATGCTCATTTTCTTATTATACTTACTGATGACTATAAATTATTGACACCTGAAGCTTATGACAAGTTTGTCTCTACTGAGCTACCTGATCCTGATGCAAACTCTTACTTACATAAGCTTGTTATTAAACATATGATGCAAGGGCCTTGTGGTTATTTGAATCCTACAAATTCTTGGATGAATAAAAAAAGAGAATGCAAATTTAAGTATCCAAAGAGCTTCGCCGACGATACGAGAAAAGGAAAGGACTCAATACCCAATTTATAGAAGACGAAACACTGGCAAATCTGTGAAAGTAAAGGAGCAATTTCTTGAAAACTCCTGGGTTGTTCCTTACAATCCATATATGTTGTGCACATATAATTGTCATATAAATGTCGAAGTTTGCTAAGATATTAACATTGTGAAATATATATACAAATTTATCTGTAAAAGACATGATAAAATTTCATTTGGTCTATGTGAAGATAACACAAATATAAAAGTAGATGAGATAAAAGAATATCAATCTGCTAAATGGGTATCACTGCCCGAAGCTATGTGGCGCCTATTTGCCTTTCCTATCAGTGAAATGACTCCAAGTGTTTATCTCCTCCAGTTACATCTTGATGGACTGCAATTTGTTTCTTTTAAAAAAACTGACAGTAAACAGTATTGTGAAAAATCCTATGATTAAGAAGACGATGTTGATGGAATTCTTCTTGATGAATGAAACAAATAAAGATGCTAAACAGTTGAAGTTATTGTATAAAGACTTCCCACAATATTTCGTATGGTCATCTACATACAAAATGTGGACTCGACGACAATGAGGTAATGTTATCGGGCGGGTTGTAATGTGTCATCCAACGGAAGGAGAAAGATATTACCTTAAATTATTACTAATGAATGTGAGAGGACCAAAATCATACGAAGATCTTCCGACAGTAAATGGGATATGCTGTGACACATTTAGAGAATCTGTAGAAAAAAGAGGACTGTTGTATTGTGATAATAGTTTGATTGATTGTATGTCGGAGGCTGCTTGTTACCAAATGCCTTATAGTTTAAGACGTTTATTTGCTACAATATTAGTATATTGCAACCCTACCAATCCCAGAGAGTTGTGGGAATAATTTGAAGATTCAATGTTCGAAGACTTTAAGAGTCTAGCAAATATAGCCACAAAAAGATATTCACTTTGCTGTTAAAACCATATCAATGCTGTACTACATTCTATGGAGCGTGATATTAACGAGTTCAACCTTGTTTCAGAGACTGTCAGATCTTCAAAAATGGCAAATGAAGCGAAAGAAGTATATTTCAAAAGAAACATCATTGTTAGTGATGAAGATTTATTGTTACATAGAAAATTAAATATTAAACAAAAAAAGGCATACGATTATTGATGCCAAAGATTTATTGGCAGCAAATCAGGAGCCTTTTTTATTGATGGTCCTGGAGAAAGTGGTAAGACATTCTTATACTGTGCGTTGTTAGCAAATGTGAGATCCAAAGGATTTGTAGCTTTAGCAACAGCAACCTCTGGCGTTGCAGCTTCGATCCTTTCAGGGACGGACGGCTCATTCACGTTTTAAATTCCTGATTAATGTCGATGAAAAGTTCTCTTGCAATATCAGCAAGCGGAGTTCACTGGCATGTTTGATTCGTGATGCAAAATTAATTGTGTGGGATAAAGTATTGATGGCAAAGAAGAACATGATTGAAGCATTAGACTCTCTTCTGAAAGATCTTATGGACACAAATATGCTTTTTGGTGAAAAAGTTATTTTTGGAGGAGATTTTAGATAAACCCTTCCAGTTGTTCGAAGTGGTAAAAAGGAAGACTTTATTCGAGAAAGCATAATGAACTCTGAAATATGGAATAATATTGAAAAACTACGACTATCAGAGAATATGCGTGCAAAAACCGATCCTTCTTTCTATGAATATTGATGCGAATTGGAAATGGAAAAGAAAAGACAAACATGGATGACAAAATAAAAATTCCGAGGTCTTTCATTATTCCTTATATTACTGAAAAAGAATCGTTGGATCTCTTATTCAAAATAATATATCCTCATTTGCATACTTCTTTTCATGATTCTGCTTTTTTAACCTCTCTTGTTATTGTGACGACCAAAAATGACTTTGTTGATGAATTAAATGATAGGCTTATAGCCCAATTTCCTAAAGATGCTAGGACATTTGTTGCAACTGATGAAACTGTTGAACCGAGTGATCAGAGTCAGTTTGAAGATTTCTTACACTCATTGAACCCTGCTGGTTTACCTCCTTACAAATTAACCTTGAAAGAAAATTGTCCTGTTATGTTGTTGCTATGAAACTTAAATCTTTGTGAAGGTTTGTGTAACGGTACATGACATATGCTGTGACTTTAAGAGTCGTGTTATAAGCGCTAAAATTGCAAGTGGTGATTTTAAGAATACACATGTATTTATTCCCAGAATACCATTGCTATCATCATACGATGAGAAGTTGTCTATCCCATTTAAAAGAACACAATTTTTATTACGCTTGTATTTTGCTATGACGATAAATAAAGCGCAAGGACAAACATCAGATTATGTTGGAGTTTTTTTACGCGAGCCAGTATTTTCTCATGGACAACTATATGTTGCTTTATCAAGAGCAAAGAGTTCAAGCTGTATAAAAATATTAATCCGACCACCTACAGCAGATAATGATGATGACCGGCCTACATATAACATAGTTTATGATGAAATCATTCAAAAAGCTCTTCTATAAGTTTGTAGCTCTCTTGTTTATGTTTCTTGGCTAGCCATATATTCATCTTGCTGACTGCCGGTGATCATTCATTAATTCTTAGAAAAAGGGGAAACAACTTATAATGTTCTTTGGTAATTGTTGTACTTATTGTTTATTTCAATAATTTTCCTGGAGCTTGAAGTAATTTCTCTGCAATTTGGTATCCACTAAATAAGAGTTGGCTTGTATACTTGTAAATCGTTGCTAAACTTTTACTATTATATAGTTTTTTGATGCACAATATATAGACCAAAATGTTTAATTATGAAAATATCCATATTAACAAATCCAAAATTGCAAAGCTTAGTACATATTTTTGCTATTTTTATTAAACTCTACGAAGATGACCTAGCTGATCTCAAGAAAAAATTCACGTTTTTAACTCCGCGTGTGTTCAAGTTATATTGTGACACAACCGGTCCCAAGGCCGGACAAAGGAGGAGGGTTTTTCGGTTTATTAGAAGTTAGATCTTTCACTATTGTGTTTAATTTGTTGATTCAATTCTACTCTTTGTGACTTTATTCTTCTCTGCTAAAATAAAGTTGCTTAATTGCTAAACAAATTTTCATGGCTAACTGCATTATTTTTTTTTCGTATCTTGCAGTTAGGTTATGCTATCCAGTTGCATTGAAGAGTATAACTGTGATAGCATATATGACTCATTTAAAGGTTGCTTTTATTAGCAGAGTAGCCGGAGGAATTGGACTAGGCACAAGTTTGTTGCTGCAGTTGTTTTACACTCTCCGGCGTGGTCTTCTGTGCCATTTCTTTCCTGAAATCATGTGAAGAAGTAGGATTTTAATATTTCCACTAAATGCTTCACCTTCAGATTGCAGTTACATTAAGCTGTCTTTGTTTAATATGCCTACTCAGGTATAAGATGCTGCTACACACTCTACGCGATATACTTTTAAGGGCCATGAGACAACTTAACTACCAGAAATCATAGTCTATTTTGGAAAGTCATTGCATTGCTCTAGACGAGCTTGTGAACTCTAAGATTTTTTATATTCGGTGGAAGGCAGGTTGAAACTCTGCTACAACCAAGTGAAAGTTGGATAACATAGGCTAAAGTGTCCATGTACTGATATTTGAAAAAAAGAGCCAGTTGTAACTACCTGATTACCTGGTAGTCAAGGACAAAGTATCACTGCTCTTCTCTTAGGGCTCACAACATCTATGTCAATAGTGGCAAGATAAAGATCCATCACTCAGATCCGACGCTTAACCTTCTTTGCCTGTCTAATAGAAACTTATATTCTTTCATTAATTTTACTTTATTTATTTTTTGGTTTCTTTCAGGATTATTCTTGATTTTTAGTTTTGTTGTCCGATGTTGTCATCTTAAGTTGCTATGATTTTTATTGAATTGCTGCAACTAAGTTACGTTTACTGCGATGGTTTTCCTGATTTAATAGGTAAACCAATAACTCATAGCCGACTGCTAAAGATTCCAGAGGAGTAAGAAAAATGTACAGTACGTCTTTGATATTTTTTTTAACTCTACATGCTCATATGTCAAAGAAGAAACTTAAACTTATAATTGCATTTCTCTTAGTTATGGAGGTGTGTGTAAAATGGTGATTCCGCGTATTTTTTCAACGGACACGTGTACGCATCTGATTTTTCTTTCTCTTACGCTGTTTGATGTGTTTGTTACTTAGCTTATTAACAAAAAATTCATGTGATTTCAGTTCGTTTTATCGTGTTTGCCTCTTCCACTGACCTTTAACAACAAAAAAATCCCAATGACAGAACTTCTTTTGGTTGAAATCTTACGGCATGTGCTTCAATTTGTTCAGGTATTTTCTTTAGCTCATTTTGTCACTGTTTTGCGGGAATTTAGGTTTAAAAAGAATAGATGTAGCAATTATTGTATTTACTTTTCCCATGTCTGATAATATGATAGTCGTTATCTTTCTTTTACGTTGCTATGAATGGGTACAACTGCTACAAGAAACAAAAGATTTCTTGAATGCCTTTACAGAACAATTAGTATTTATATGGTATATCTTTAATACCCATTCAAAGATTGATGTCCTTAAAGTTTTCAAACTATGTATTCCAACTTGGCATTATTATAAAGAAGCATCTTATGCACTTCCATCACTTACTGCATTTGAGCTGCCTTTCCATTTATTATGTTAAGTCGAAGTTGTTCAAACTGCTCATTTCAAGTTTTTTGCTATATGAACTGATAATTGGCTGATGGAAAGTGATAAATCATCTGTGTTTGATTCTTTTGCTGATCCCCGTTTCCTTATCATTCACTTCCTGTTGCTGTTGCCCAATATGTTGTCTACAGGTCTCTTTTGATATAATTGGTCCGTTTTGAGTCTTATCACATAATGTACAATATTCATATAGATCTACCAGTTTTTAATGTTGGCTTAGATGATTAGTTCACCTTGTAATATAAATTCAGATATTTGTGCCTTCGTTTTAGGAAATCTACATTTCATACAAAGTAAATTTAGTAATTGCACAGGAAAAAAAATTGCTCTGTGATCATCTCTCCTTTATATTCTTGGAAGCTATCTTGTTTCCTAGAAAATGATGGTGTGACCAAGATCTTTCAGTTGCTATGGACAAACGTATTCCCAGGCATACTAACTCTCCCCTTTGCTACAATAACATTGTTGTTCTATGAGGTAATTGTTCTTTACTGAGAGATTAGGATTAGAGGAAATGCTATTTCAATTCGTTGAATTTTAATTGCCTTTCTGTAAAAAAGAATTCGTAGTCTTCCATTTTTTGATCCAAAAGGTGTAAACTTTCTTAATGTCTAACTGCTGCTCTTGTATTTTTTTTCCGGGTCTGTATTATGAAACCAATGTGCAATGCTTGGATTTTTATCTACAAACAAAATGGTGGTGGTCTTGAGAAAGAGGCTTTTGAAATGCAAATTTCAATTGGTTTTCTGGTAGAAACTATAGCAACTGGTACGTACTCTGTCTTAAATACACATCAACTTTATATGTAACAACTTTTTCTTTCTCAACCACATGATTTCTTACTGAATCATTGCTGCGATAATATGTGCATTATTTGTATGCCAAACGAAATTGACTTGCACCCTTATTCTTCTCTAATATGTTTCTTATTCAGATGAATACTGTTACCATAGTATAGGAGGTGCAAATCTTAATCTTAAACAAGCTGACAAGGAACCTGAACTCTTGTCACAAAATCCCTGGTATGGAACCAACTGTATTACATGTGTGCTCTTGTACTAATAAGACTGAAAGTGAAAGAGTTGACTCTAAGCTAGAGGTCAGCAATGAAGTGGTGGGACTTTCCAGTTCTCCTGTTGAGGCTTTGACTGCATAGCCACCCAATTAAATTTAATATTCTTTGTTAAGGAATAAGAGAAATGCGAACTCTGTGCTACTGTTAATGTCCCTGTTCTTGTTGATGAAGCAACAAAGTTTTGTTATATTTGATTTGACTCCTCCTGTAGAAACTTTTCACGGCACTTTGAATGCAGCTTTCCTTTTGTGGGAGGTTGAAGGTAGCTACGTTAATTGCAGTTGTATGAGAGCTTCAGTCAACTATGTCAACTAGTGAACTTTGTATTGTTGCTTCTGAATATAAGTTTTCTTACACATATTTTTGGTTTTAGCTTAATTTTTAACTCTCTGTCGAAATGAAATATACTATAATCCAAAGTGTTGGGCGCGTGCCAATCCATCTAGTCTAGTTATATAGAAGAGCGCAGAAGCAGGGGACCGTCGACATCCCTGCTTCCCGACCAAGGGCTAATTTGGTCATTTCAGTCCAACTATGTATTGAATTCTCTATTATGACCTTATGGATAAGGCATGCAGCTTAAATTTGGGAGGACTACATAATAATGTTACACCCATACAACCTGCAGCACGCAACTTTATCTTTTATGTGTTTTTCTCTCTCAACTTCTTCCTTCTGTGATACAAGTTACAACCCCCTTCATCCATGGATTTTGTACTACGTTTGCAATCATAACTCAAATTAATTAACTTCCGTTTGTGGAAGCTCAAGATAAATTGGGGTTTGGGCTTCTTCGCCGCTCTAACTTTGTTGCATCAAGGTAATCACTTAATATCAATTTACTTCACTGATTTGTACTACGAAGCCTCATCTCCGCTCCTGATTTGGTTGACATTTGTGTTTTAGAGAAAAACTTTGTTTGACGTTGCCTATTTCAGATTTACATAGTTGCTCAGCCTTCTGAAATGAGAGACGAACAACAGAACAAGGAAAGAGGGAGGATGGTTGATCTGTGGTTACCGCAATACCGCCAATCTACGCCTGGTATGATTACTATTCAGCTTGAGAATCTCTTCTCTACTGGGAAAAAATGAACTGCAAATATATATTTTTCTGCAGTTCTTTCCCTTTCTCTCTTTTTTTATTTTCAAAATGTGGTTATTAATAATAATCATTGAAATGGACTATGCACCCAAATGTTTGATGATATGCCTGACTCATCTTTTACCTTTGTAGTGAAGTCGACAATTTTTATTTCTGACTAGCCGTTAGGGGATTTCTGCTTTCTGATACTCGAGAGTTTAATTAGCTACTCCTCATGCTTCTTTACTTGGAAAATTCTTTTATTAGTGAATTTGTGTTTCACTTGTGCTGATACGTTGTACTCTACATTTACTTTGCATTACTCTAAATAGGTACAACTGTTATTTGTTTTTCATATTTCATAGATTTGTGTTTTTCATTGTGGGGATGCTTCATTTTTTCACAATTCTATTTATTAATGACAAAAACATAGATCTCCACAGTAGAGTTTAAGATTGCTTTAGATGTAGAGGACAAGTTTATGATTTTCAAGTAGTCCAAATTGATTGTAGATATAGTGGAGACAATTTCAAGATTTTCAGGTAATCCAAAGATACCTCAAATCCTTACAAATTGCCTATTCTTAAAGATTGGTATTTTAATATTTGAAAAAGCAATATCATTTGCACTGCCTTCCTTAGCTCTTTCGGTCTACGACTCCCAAGCTTTGTTTTAAGGGAAGGACCACTTAAACTATCCTGCTGGTTTATAGTGGAAGCATCTGAAATGTCAAGTGCTGTATCTTCTGCAGATTCTAGTAGCATCACAAATCCATTTACTATGTCTTCAGTTGAAAAAATCTCAATATGAAGTGCAGAAAGCAAAACAGATGCCATTTCCTTTTCCTTGTTTTTCCTTGCTAAGGCCGTAATAGATGATGTCCTTGTTCCACTGAATTTAGAAGAGATATCGAACAGGCTGCCACCAAACTGCAGCAGTGGATTGGAGACCGTCTGTACGGCTCGATCGCTTCTATCTGCACGGCATGCTGGAGAAAGGATCCTGAGGTGTTGGGGTTGTGGGACGGGATGGCTGTGGAGGATGCTAAGGATAAGATACAAAAACTCCTTGAGGAATTTGAAAGTAGTGGTGTTCTCAGTGAAGCTTGCCAGTGCATACGAGATCTCGGAATGCCATTCTTCAATCATGAGGTAGTGAAGAAAGCTTTGGTTATGGCAATCGAGAAGAAGAATGATAGGATGCTGGATTTGCTGCAAGTGTGCTTTAATGAGGGGCTTATCACCATCAACCAGATGAATAAAGGCTTTGGGAGGATCAAGGATGGGCTTGATGATCTGGCTCTTGACATTCTGAATGCAAAGGATAAATTCACGTTTTATGTGGAGCATGCTAAAGAAAGAAGCTGGTTGTTACCGTCCTTTGGGTTCTCTGATGATGCATCTTAAATGAGAAGATCATATACATTAGCGTTACATCTCTGTTTGTTGTTCGTTGATGCTTTCTCTAAGTGCTCGTGCCGTTTTGTTGGGATTGGTGGATAGACACGGACTGTTCAGTCCTTCCTATTAACTCTTTCTTTTAAGTTTCTTGTATGATGGATATTTGTTGATGTAAAAATTAGCCCTCTTGTTCATCTAACGGGGTGGTAAACGCATACTGCATTACCCTTAATGTCTTTCAGGAGCACAGACGCCCCGGTGAGGAGTGTGAGAGGTTGATATTGGAGGGCCTACGGAGAGGTAGAGATAGGTCAAAGAAGAGGTGGGGAGAGGTGATTAGGCAAGACATGGCACAACTTCAGCTGACCGAGGACATGACCTTTGATCGGAAGGTATGAAGGTCGAGGAGTAGGGTAGTAGAGTAGGTAGTCTAGAGTGTTCATAACAGTAGTATTGGCACGCAGTCTCGTTTTCTATTGGTAATCGGTTTTTATGCCTAACCGTTGTTTTCCTTCATTGTTGATCACCTTACTGTCTTGTTGTTTTTATTCTGCTTTTATATAGCTTTTGATACTGTCCTTTCTTGTCTATATTTTCATTAATATGGTGCTTATGCTTTTCTAATCTGAGGGTCTATTGGAAACAACCTCTCTATCGTCACAAGGTAAGAGTAAGGTCTGCGTACACACTACCCTCCCCAGATCCCACTGTGTGGGATAATACTGAATATCTTGTTGTTGTTGTATTTCCTGAAGTTTAATCATTTTTGGGTCAATTCTACATTATTTACTTGCTTAATGCCATTTGCTTGTTGATACTTGATACTTTTATGGAGAAATAGAAGTCAAATTATATGAGCATTTACAGCTGCAAGCACATTTTTATTGTCCAGACATGGTAGCTATCTGGTTGTAATCGTTACTTGTGATTGATTTGTAGCTTTGTACATTCTTTTTATGTGCAGATATTGTACCATTTTACCATTTTGTATGATGTATCGAAAAACTTATTGGGTATGATAATCCAATTTCTTATCTATAAATGAAGCACTATTCCAAGCAGAAGGCTTAATATGTTGGGGCCGTGCGATAGCACGGGCAACCTTCATCTAGTAAGTGAATAGTATTATAGTGATGCGTTTCTTCCCTTCCACACAAGGATTTAGAGGGCGTTTGGATATAAGAATTGTAAAATTTTAGAAAAAAAATATTAAAAAACAATTAAGTGAAAATAATATTTAAAAATTAGAGTTATATTTGGACATGGATACAATTTGGAGCTGTTTTTAAAGTAAAATTTTGAATAACATCCTTTTGAAATTATTTAAATTTTCAAAAAATTTCGAAATTCATCTTTAAGTGAAATTTGAAACTTTTATGGATAAATAGTAATTTCGAAAAAAGATAAAAGATTTTGAAAAAAAGTGAAAGTTTTCTTGCGGCTAAACAGGCCCTTAAATTATACGGCCTTAATAAACCTCCAAATTTGCACAAGAAGTTAATAGGGTATTATCATTTTTAGCCCGCGCCAAAAATTATTTACATCTGGTAGCTGAAAAAGTGTATAAAATTTATATAATTTTTGTATATAACATACAAACTGTATATATGTACAAAAAATATTTAAATTTTATACATATTTTTTCGGCTATCATTTTTACAACGGCTATACAGTGTCATTTTTCCGATAATGGTTGTCTACTAAAATATTTAGAAGTCCTTGTATTTCGAAAATATCTTGTCGAGACCACAGTCTAATATCAACATAAACAAATAGAAATTTACACCACTTTTCAAGGGAAGGTGTCGTGGTGCATGTTATTTGCAGATGATATTGTATTGATTGACGAGACACGAGACGGTGTGAACGCGCTGTTAGATGTATGGAGGCAGACTCTGGAATCTAAAGGTTTTAAGTTGAGCAGGACCAAGACAGAATACTTGGAGTGTAAGTTCAGTGGCGAGACTCAAGGAGGGGAAGGGGAGGTGAGGCTGGACTCGCAGGCCATCCTTAGGAGAGGGAGTTGTAAGTACCTTGGGTCTATTATTCACGGAGATGGGGAGATTGATGAAGATGTCACACACCGTTTTGGGGCGGGATGGATGAAATAAGACTCGCTTCCGGTGTTTTGTATGACAAGAAGGTGCAACCGAAACTTAAGGGTAAGTTATACAGAATGGTGGTCAGATCAACGATGTTGTATTGGGTGGAGTATTGGCCAGTCAAGATCGCCCATGTCCAGAAGATGAAGGTAGCAAAGATGAGGATGTTACGATGAATGTGCGGGCACACCATGTTAGATAGGATCAGAAATGAGGTTATTCGCAACAAGGTGGGTGTGACCTCTATTGAGGATAAGATGCGGGAAGCGCGACTTAGGTGGTTTGGGCATGTGAGAAGGAGGAGCACAGATGTCCCGGTGAGGAGGTGTGAGAGGTTGACATTGGAGGGACTACGGAGAGGTAGAGGTAGGCCAAAGAAGAGGTGGGGAGAGGTTATTAGGCAAGACATGGCGCAACTTCAGCTGATCGAAGACATGACCCTTGATAGGAAGGTCAGGAGGTCGAGGATTAGGGTAGTAGAGTAGGTAGTCTAGTGTTCATAACAGTAGGATTGGCACGTAGTCTCGCTTTTTGTTGGTAGTAGATTTTTATGATTAACCGTGTTTTCTTTCATTGTTGATCACCTTACTACCTTGTTGTTTTTATTCTGCTTTTATATAGCTTTTTGGTACTGTACCTTCTTATCTATATTTTTATTAATGTGGTGCTTATGCTTTCTTGAGTCGAGAGTTTATTGGAAATATCCTCTCTATCCTTACAAGGTAGGGATAAGGTCCGAGCACACACTATCCTCCACAGACCCTACGATGTGGGATAATACTGAATATGTTGTTGTATACGCAATGTATGTGTCAACTGCAAGACGTAAAGGAAACCACCATTTCCATTAAATTTATAGATAAATAATGATAAGAAGGTAATCAATACTTTGTGAAGGAAATAGATCCAAACTGTTTAGATGCCGTCGTATTTAGTTTACTGATGGAGGCACTTTGAATGGACAAGGCCAAGCTCTTTGGCGATAAAATGACTGCAAACAGCCAAACACGATCCTAATTATTTCATTACCCACTGGAAGCTTCTCCAATATGTATCTTTTATCTTTTATTTCTCTGTAATTCTATTTACTTCCTCAATTTTTGCATTCTTCAAAAGAAAATAATTACTCTTGTTAATGAAGGTGAACTCACAACTTTCTACACATCTCTAGCTCTTGTACCTCAGTGTTAATGTAAAAGTCATGAGACAATTGAACATGAAAAAAAGTTTTAATTAGCTTCAATGGCCATTTTCACCAGAATTTCATATTTTACAGTAATATTTAATAACGTGACAAGTTTAATTTTAAGAAAAAAATAGTTAAAATAATAACTAAAAACTGAACTAATTTACAAGCCAACCCTAAACCAAGCCAATACTTACCCACAATGTATACGGGTAAAATCAGGAATAGAGTTACCCCCGATTTTTCGTTGTGAAGCGAGGAACGACTTTACTTGTTACTGGCTTGAGTGAGACCGAAAGCTAACCAAAGATCGGAATCAGGGACGAACAAACTATATAATGGGTCTCGAGCATGGATGAAAGAATCAAGCTCGAATGAGATGAAGAATCGAGGGTAAAGGAAAGACGGTTAAAGAAGACAAACGAAGAGCCAAAATATCCGCCATCAGCCAGATATTGTGGTGTGGATCACGCTCGGTGTTAACTGGGAATCATGTTTTCGTGGGAGAAAAGGAACAGAAAGATTTTTACCTTATTTAGATTTGTATTAGGGTTAAAACTCCTCTACTATATAAAGAGAAGGACCTCTTTATTTTTACATATAGTTTTGCGCGCATATCAAGGCGATAAAAGTTACTTGGGTTCTCTGCAATTGTGTTAAGTATTATTCAGTTGTTCATCTGTTTATTTGAATCGAAGCCCTATCTTGAAGGCTCAATTGAGACCGGCCATTGGGACTTAAGTTAAATTCAAGGCTTAATTACTACGTCAATTCAGTTTGATCGTTTCATATCATTTCAATTCAATTATTCACTGTTCTTTAATCATTTGTTAAATTAAATCACATGTCCTTTAAATCGCGTATCAATTTAATTATTTTCTGTTTTAAGGGTAAACAGTTTGGCGTCCACCGTGGGGCTAAGGAAAATAATGGTAATTTAATACGGATTTTGATAACACATACTATTTTACTCTTATTCTTTGAAGTTGGATTTCAGGACCATTCAATACGTCAGATTCTCAATCCGCTCACTTAAGTGTTGACCCCGAATAAGGTCACCACGGTAAAAATAACAACGGGTAAAATGGCGTTCGCTGACCCAGTCGATGCTAATTCACAGGTTGCTGTCAACGCTAACCTACCAACTGACCCCAATAATAGCGTTCACAGGGTACCTCAATCGTCGGTCCGCGAGGCGCCCGAAGGGGAAGGTGATGGAGTTAACTTGCCTTTGAATTTTTGAGATGTTACAAGCCTAACAAGTTGCCATAACACAACTGCATAGTCAAAATCACAACGCAGTTGAACTTGAACGGGTTGGAGAAGATACTCGGAGGGAAGAACGGATTGTCACAGAACCCAACGGGCCCGGATCTGGAGAAACTTTTGAGGTCATGAAAATGCTTGAGGTAGTGATAAAACGGGTAGAATTCGGCGAAAAGAAGATAGAAGCAAACGATAAGAAAGTGGAAACTTAAAACTTGAGGGTCGATCAGATCTCGGGCGCACCTCCAATAGTGAAGGGATCGGATTCCAAAAAGTTCATTTAGAAGCCTTTCCCCCCTGAGTGCGGCACCAAAGCCGATCCTGAAAAGGTTTCGAATGCTCGATATTCCTAAATACAATGGGATCACAGATCCAAACGAGCATGTGACCTCTTACACATGTGCAATAGAAGGCAACGGCCTCGAGGATGACGAATTGAGTTGATATTGCTGAAGAAATTCGGAGAAACCCTGTCCAAAGGAGAAATGATATGGTATCACAATTGATATTCTATTAATTCGTTTGCTATACTTGCAGATGCCTTCGTTAAAGCTCATGCCGGGGCCATTAAAGTTGAGACGAGAAAATTAGACCTGTTCAAAGTCAAGCAGAGGAATAATGAGATGCTTAGGAAATTCGTGTCGAGATTCCAAATGGAACAGATGGACTTGTCACCGGTTGCATACGATTGGGCCGTTCAGGCATTTACTCATGGGCTCAACCCCCGAAGTTCGGTTGTGTCTCAACAACTTAAGCAAAATTTAGTAAAGTATCCAGCGGTTACTTGGGCCAACGTTCGCAATATGTATCAGTCAAAGATCAGAGTCGAGGACGACCAATTAGGGACCCCTCAGGATCGGTTTATCCCAGTAAAGCGAACGACAATTCTAAAAGAGTTGTGGATCAGGAGTCGAGGCCACCCCGAGACCGATACCAGCCTTACAACTTAGATAGAAGGGGAAACGGACCCAGTCGCTATTCGATCAGGAACGACAAAAGAAATGATTAGGGTCCAAGCAATCGAGGGTTGGTAAATAGAAACAGGTTCGACAGATCACCCAGAGTCAGAGATGCCCCGAAGCTATTAGAATATAACATCAACGTAGATGCAGCAAGTATAGTGTCAGCCATCAGTCGCATCAAGGAGACCAAATGGCCGAGGTCGCTCCAGTCCTATCCGGCACAGAGAGATCACAATTTGATATGCAAATATCACGGTACTCACGGGCATACAACCGAAGATTGTCAGCAGTTAAGGGAAGAAGTGGCTTGTTTGTTTAATAATGGGCATCTTCGAGAATTCCTAAGTGAACGGGCCAAAAATCATAAGAAAAGGGACGCCAACAAGCAGGTCGAGCAGGAAGAACCTCAACATGTGATTAATATAATTATTGGAGGAGCAGACGTTCCCCAAGTACCAATGACAAAACGCACCAAAGTCTCCATTACAAGAGAAAATGAACTCAAGATTATGTTCCGAAAGGATCCATCTCATTTAGTGACGAGGATACTGAGGGCATCATCCAACCTCATAATGATGCACTGGTAATATTTTTACTTATTAATAAATCTTGAGTTAAGCGCGTGTTAATTGATCCATGTAGCTCAGCTAACATCATTTGATGGAGAGTCGTGGAACAACTGAGGTTGTTGGATCAGATCTTACCAGCAGTTCGAGTACTAATCGGATTCAATATGGAAAGTGAAACAAGGAAGGGTGAAATCATCCTACCGGTCAACATGGCCAGAACCACTAAACAAGCAAAGTTCTATGTGATCGAGGGGACCATGGGTTCATAGCATGAGGGTACCATCGACCTTGCACCAAGCATTGAAATTCCCAACTCCGGGTGGAATCAAAATGGTCTACGAGGAATAACCGGCCGCAACGGAGATGTTCACCGTCGAAGAAGTGATGCCAATACCCGCGATCACGACATCAAAAGATAAGGGGCTGATCGAAGAGAAAGGCACCAAATAGCAATCATAGGTCTCGGCCTCGACCGAGCTGAAAAAAGGGAGGAACTTTCAGCAGATGAGGAAGATGACTTCGGGGTCCCGAGATCCTTCGTAGCACCAGATGACGCTAATGCCACCAAGTCAACAATCGAGGAACTGGAACAAGTAATATTATTCGAGCATCTGCCGGATAGAAAGGTATACCTAGGCACGGGACTAACCCCCACTCTCAGGAAAAAACTCAGTGATTTTATTAAAGCTAATGTCGATTGTTTTGCCTAATCCCACTTAGATATGACAGAAATCTCACCGGAGATAACAACTCACAAATTGAGTTTAGATCCAAACTTCATCCGATTAAACAGATAAGGAGGCCACAGTCCGAGACCAAACACGCATTCATCAATGACGAGTATCTAAAATTTTAATAATACGTTCCATTCGGGAAGTTAAATACCCGGATTGGCTAGCTAACGTAGTCATCGTACCTAAAAAGGGAAACAAACTTAGAACCTATGTAGATTATAAAGACTTGAATAAGTCATGTCCAGAGGGCTCGTTTTCTTTTCCTAACATCGACCGAATGATCGATGCAACGGTAGGGCACGAGACGCTAAGCTTTCTCAACGCTTATTTCGGGTACAACCAAATATGGAGTTCGACACTTATTGTTATAACGTGATGCAATTTGGGTCAAAAAATGCCTGTGCCACATACCAACGCCTAGTTAGCCGAATGTTTGAGGAACAAATAGGAAAATCAATGGAGGTATATATTGACGATATGTTAGTTAAGTTCCGGCAAGAAGTGTGCCTTCGGATTCGGCTCGGGCAAGTTCATCGGTTTCAAGGTATCTAACCGGGGAACAGAGATCAACCCAGATAAGATAAAGACCATAAAATATATCATCGTGGTCAACAATGTCAAGGCAGTGCAAAGGATGACCGGGCGAATAGCCGCATTGGGCCGATTTATTTCCAGGTCATCGGATAAAAGCCATCGATTTTTCTCGTTATTAAAGAAAAAGAGCGACTTCGCTTGGAACCTGGAGTGCCAAAAGGCTTTGTAGGAACTCAAACAATACTTATCAAGAACTCCTTTGCTGCACACCCCGAAGACGAACGAGCAGCTATACCTTTACTTGGCAGTGTCCGAGGTAGTGGTAAGTGGTGTCCTGGTTCGGGAAGAAGAAGGTACACAATTTCCTATATATTATGTTAGTAGAACCCTAGGTGACGCCGAAACGAGGTATCCTCACCTAGAAAAATTAGCGCTTGCCTTACTAAGCACATCTAGGAAACTAAAATCATATTTTCAATGTCACTATATATGTGTCGTGACCTCTTACTCGTTAAGGAATGTCATGCATAAACTCGAACTCTTAGGCCAGCTAGAAAAGTGGGTCGTAGAGACTAGCGGGTACGATATTGAATCCAAACCCCAAACATCTATGAAGTCCAAGATATTGGCAGAATTTGTGGCTGATTTCACATCGGCCCTGATTCCCGAGGTCGATAAAGAATTATTGCTTGCCTCGGGGACTAGCTCGGGGATTTGGACCCTATTCTCGGAGGGTGCCTCCAACGCAAAAGGGTCCGAGTTGGGTTCGTATTAACAACCCCCACATGTAAGACAATCAATTAAAATTGTGAAATTGATTAACAATGAAGCCGAATATGAGGCTATGATTGCAGGTCTAGAATTGGCTAAAAGCCTGGGGACTTAGGCTATCAAAGCCAAATACGATGCCCTCCTTGTTGTTAATCAAGTCAACGAAACGTTAGAAGTCAAATAAGACCGGATATGGAGGTACTTAGATAAATTACAAGTAGTGTTACATTGGTTCAAAGAATGGACGCTACAACATGTGCCTCGAGATCAGAACATTGAGGCCGATGCGTTGGCTAATTTAGGATCGTCAGTGGGCTTCGAAGAATTCAACTCCGGAACGGTGGTGCAATTAATGAGCTTAGTGATAAAGGCCGGTTATACCGAGGTAAATTCAACAAGTTTGACTTGGTATTGGCAAACAAATACGTGGACTATCTTCAAAAAGGAAAAATTCCATCAGATCCTAAAGAATCAAGGACCCCTCGAACTAAAGCTGACAGGTTTTGATTGGTTGAAGGCCAACTGTACCGGAGATTATTTTTCGGACTACTAGAAAGATGTTTGGAGCCCGAGGAGACAGATTACGTGATGAGGGAAGTCCATGAGGGGACTTGTAGAAACCATTCAGGAGCAGAATCGTTGGTTCGAAAAATGATTAGGGTCGTGCATTATTGGAACAAAATGGAGACGGATGTAAAAAACTTTGTTAAAAAATGCGAAGAATGTAAAGGCATTGCCCCAATGATCTACAGACTGGAGGAGCTTCTTCACCCGGTCCTTTCCCCCTGGCCGTTGATGAAGTGGGGTATGGATATCGTAGGTCCTTTACCATGCGCACCCAGTAAGGCTCAGTACATCTTGCTTATGACCGATTACTTCTCCAAGTGGGTTGAAGCACAAACGTTTGAAAAGTTAGAGAGAAGGATGTTATCGACTTCATCTGGGATCACATAATTTGTCGATTCGGGATACCAACCAAGATTACGTGCGACAGTGGGAGACAATTCATCGGCAACAAGGTCAATAAGTTCTTTGAAGATCACAAAATCAAAAAGGTTTTATCGACCCCTTATCACCCGAGCGCGAATGGTCAAGCGGGGTCAACAAACAAGACCATAATGTAGAACCTGCAAAAAAGATTGACCGATTTAAAACAAAGGTGGAAGGAAATTTTTTTCGAGGTCCTATGGGCGTATCGAACAACCTCGAGGTCGAGTACCTGCGAGACACCGTTTTTTCTAGTCTATGGTGTAGAGGATTTGATTCAGTAGAAGTGGGGAAACAGATCTTGAGTTTCCAATATGCTACAAAAACATTAAACAACGGCCATGGCCACAATCCTGAATTTAGCGGACAAACGGGGAGAAGCCGCCTGGTCCGGTTAGCAGCTCAAAAGTAGCAGATGGAGAGATATTACAATCGAAGGGCAAATCTTCAACACTTCCAAGTCGGGGACTTAGTATTGAGAAAAGTCACACTTCATACCAAGAACCCGAAAAACAGAAACTAGACCCGAATTGAGAAGGACCATACAAAGTCACTGGTATAACCGGAAAGGGATCGCACCAGCTTGAGTCCGAAAATGGCATACAACTACAAAACAACTGGAATGTGGCACACTTAAAAAGCGGTGCTACTGCTACAATATGAATACCTAATCTTCTTTGAGGTTTATTATCCTTTGAACTAACCCGTGAGCGTGCTAAATCGAAGTCAAGTCCAAGAATTAGGTTTGGAAGTACGTGTTGCACTCTTTTTCCCTTCGACCAATTTTTTCCGAAGTGGGTTTTACGGCAAGGTTTTTAACGAGGCAACAGTAAGCGTGCTATTCTAGTTTTGAGGACCGGTCAAGCACCGGGGACTGGGGACTGCCTGCATCAAATCATTAGTACTCGAGCCCTTAAAATTCGGCCTCAAGTACTCAGGGACTATGATACCCTGAATCAAGATTAGAAGATCTGAGTTCGGAAATCTCGAAGACAATTTTATTCGACATCAAAATCCAAGGCTTGAATAATAGGATTCATTATAAGGGTCAAACCAATAAATGAATCGTGCCCGGATAGTTCATTCTCGCCATGGTGGATAGTTTTTGTTTGCTTTGATTATTTATACTATATTTGAAGTAATAATGTGAGAAATTCGCCTTCTATACTTCATCGGTTCACGCTTACATGAGCAATGTTATCTTTATGTCACTTAGAACAAATATTGGGCTCAAAACCTTCTAAGCCCCTGTGCTATCATTAGTCGGGGACATGAAACCCCAAAAGCGGTAAGAGTCCCCCAACGCAAGCGGGTCACCCCGAACCGAGGATTGCCGTTCGATAGTAAGACCGAGCAAGTCGGCTACTAAACCCCCAGGGCACCAAGCCTACAATGCAGGGCCTAAATACAAAAGGCTACGACCAACTTAAGGTACGAGCATTGGAGCTTGGACCACAATCTATAAACGACTCGGAGACGTCTGAGTTCGTAAATATAAAAAGCAAGGTCCTTACACATTTTAAGTCAATAAAGATTATGTCTGATCTGATCAAATCAATCAGTCTCGAATTATGGCCAAGGAAAGGGCTACCTTCGACAAAGATTAACTGTGTCCGGATAAATTATTTGAATATTTTAATTAAGACTTCGTTTTATTTTTGTTAGATCCTCCAAAGTCAAAGCAACTCAGAGTCGTCGTTTGACCCGAACCTTATTCGGGCTTCGGAAATCAAACAATTCAAGCAATGGCAAAATTTATGCTAAGGCATCGATGATATATTAGTATTACTGAATCTGAGACACAAGTTATATATTCTAAGTCCTACGCAAAAGCAAGTGCGAAAAAGTTAAAAGGCACAATATATAGCCGAAGAGTGATTTCTTACATTCACCAAAACATATTTACAGAGGCACAAAAAAAATGTCCCCAAAATACAAAATATACGAGTACAGAAAAACAAAAAATAATACAAACTAACTAAGGCATTTCCTGCCTAGTCTTCATCGGAGCCCACCTCGCTATCTGGCCCTTCGGGCTGATACTTTGCTTTGGCCTCGGCTTTGAACCTTTTGGCCTATTCAATTTTGGATGCTATGTTGACCTCCCCAGTCGGGATCTCCTCGAAAGCTTCCCTCCAAGATAGCCACTTTACATACTCAGCCTCCGTTATAATATGGGCTTCGTCTATCTCGACATCAGTCGTATACTGGGCCAACATATCCCGGGCTTCCGAGACATCGTTTGAAGCCACCTCTAATTTGGACTTCAGTGCAGTATACTCTTGACCGAGAGCGTCACGCTCTGCGACAACCAAGAAAAGTTATGCCCGAAGTTCCTTAATCAACGGAGACTATTTGTCGGCCTTCTCTTTCATCACTCGGATCAACACTTTGGTATATGCCAAGTCCTCTTTGGTGGCGTTCCTCTTCGATGCCAGGCGGACCATTTTTTCTCTCAGTTCATCGGCTGAAGCCTTGATCCCGTCCATCTCGGTCCTGAGATGGTCGATCAAAGTTATCATTTTTTGGACCTGTAAGGTTGCGGCGTTAGCATTGGCGTTTGGCCTCTCATTATCAATCTCGAGCACTTTTTCCTTCTCAACCAGAAGATCGTGGTCCTGTTTTGCTCTCGAGGCCTCCTTCCGGGCCTTCTCCAGTTCGGCCTGAAGGGCGGGGAGGTCGGCCATGTCCCTAAGGACTTTATCCTTCCGCTCATAGAGAGCTTTATACATCTCTGTTTGCCGGATTTGTTCCTGAGCTCGAATTCGAGGAGGCTCACCTCAATCTTGGATCGGTGAAAGCTATCATGATGAAGCCCCGAGGCTTGAGACATAGAGAAAGAAAATCGTTAAAGCGGTTAAGATAATGGGAACCCGTTAAAATAAAAAGGGAAAAGTTATACCCGATTGAGCGCCTGCTGGACCTCGTTAAAGAGGCTTGGCCCATCTACCTTGTTCATTTTCACTTGGTCTTCTTCAGTTACCAAGGAACGGAGATAGCTGGCCACCCCAACTGGCCCGGATAACATGCTAGTGTCTGCCAGCACCGAGAACATAATCATCGTTTTTCGTTTGGAGTGAACACTCGGGGCGGGAAACCTCTTCTCAATCTTGGAGCTCGAACTTGGCCCACCTAATTCTGGTTGTACGACCCTTTTCGGGATCTCCAGGTAGCCAAATCCGGAATAGTCTTCCAACATACCAACGTCCACGCCCTCGAAAAATGAGTTGATGGAGTCGTCCACAGCTCGAGACATTTCGGTCGGCTTCTCTTCGGTGGCTCGAGCTTCATTTAATATGCCCTCAATACAAGGCAGTGACTCTTGAATGTGGATGCTGGTGTCGCCTTCAGAGGCGGCCCTCCTTGGTACCCGGGGGCTTCTTGTGAAGCAGCAACCACATGTTCTTCTTTAGACCCCCGAGCATCCCCTTCGAGGGCCATCAACCCTTGATCGGCACCAATAAAGCTCGTGAGTGATGAATTTCATATCCTCGTCATCCTCGGGAAAAAGTTTCATAATTTGGGACCCGGGCATCCGAAGTCTTTTTGGTGCTCTTCCTTACCCTGAGCACAATCCTTTTTCTCTTCTTAACCTCAACAGGAGCGTCCGAGGAGTCAGGGGATCTTTTTTTCTTCTTCTTCTTCTTCTTCTTCTTCCTTTTCTCTTCCTTCTTTGCAGCAGCTTCGGCAACGGGCTGCAGACAGGAGGAGGGTAAGACAGGATCGAGACGACGGTATCCGTGATTTCCCGGAGCTTGGTGGTCTTAAACAAACCTGTGAAAAAAGGATTTTGTCATGAAAATAATAGAATAGAAACTGACCAAGAAAAAATTCAACCAGAAAAAGAGCTCACCGTGAGAACGAGCCTCCCACTTGCCTTTAGAGAGCTTACGCCACTCACGCTCGAAATAGGTGAGTTGCTTGCATATACCCACGACCCACTCCTAAAATGCGGGACCGTGTTGGGGACTCGGGGGATAGCTGCTTATCAAATGAAACATGTCATGAGAATGAAGAGTAGATACAAGGAAGGACTTTGATGACTTAAGAGGAAATAAACTTACGATTCGGGTTCCACTTCTCAGGGAACGCCACGAATTCGGGAGGAATGAGGTCCTCGGTCTTTATCCGAAAGAACCTACCCTGCCAACCCCGGTCCCTATCTTCTTCTATACAAGAGAAGGGAGCCTTTTTTGCCCGACATGAAAGTTTGATTAACCCCCCTCGAAAGATTCGGGGGCTGTAAACTCGAAGCAAGTGATCGACTGTAAAGCGAGGCTCCTCCATATTATTCTCAAAATGACGGAGAAGTGTCACGATCCTTCAAAAGGACGGGTGAACTTGCCCGAGGCAAATTTTGTATCTCTTGCAGAACTCGAGGATCACCGTATCAACAGATCCAAACATGAAAGGATACGTCTAAACATTTAAGTATCCTTCCACATGTGTCGTGATGTCCTCGTCAAGATTGGGAACGACTACGTTCTTGCCATCCCATATGTAGTCCTCTCCAACAGCCTTGAGCGTCTCCTCAGTAATGGAGCAAACGTACCTCCAGCCCTCCTCACCCTGATCTCCTTCTGCAGAGGCCTTCTCGACTTTGAAGTCATTATCTATGGAGCATCCACCAAGAATAAAATATGTAAGGGGAGGTCTCGGGGTTACTATTGGAGGTATTGCCTCGGTGCCTGTGGACGAGGAAGAAGTCGTTGGTGCAATATTTTGAGGTACCGATTTTGAAGTCTTCGTCATTTCTATCCGAGTGTATGAAGATTTGAAGACTTGATGTGAAGATTTAAAGACTTGATATGAAGATTTGAAGATTTGGTATGAAGATTTGAATGTAAGGTATGAAGTATCAAAGATGAACTGTGAGGAATGAAGAACAAGTTATGAAGATTTGAAGGATTGATGAACATATGAAGATATAAAGAACTCGAAGATAGCTTAAGGAAATTTGAAGTTAGAAAGTAAAAAAGTGAGAATAGGAACCAAAACTTTATAGGGTAAGAGTAATGATTGCGAGACACTTCGAATTCGGTAACTACTGGGGGTGTTCAACTGACGGCTAACACGTGTCCAAAATTAGAGCGACGTGACCTATGGGACGTTTCGGTTCGTCAGCTTGCTCATGATGTATGAAAGAAGGAACCGAGATCAATTCGTCACTTCTCATCGCTCCTATAATCTACTCTCCGAGAAGTGAGGGGACTATCTGTATACGGGTAAAATCGGGGATAGAGTTACCCCAAGCGAGGAACGACGTTACTTGTTACTGGCTCGAGTGAGACCGAAAGGTACCCATAGATCGGAACTAGGGACGAACAAACGGTATAATGGGTCTCGAGCATGGCCGAACCCGGAAAGAATCAAGCTCGAATGAGATGAAGAATCGAGGGTAAAGAAAGGCGATTAAATAGGACAAACAGGAAGCCAAAACATCCGCCATCAACTGGATATTGCGGCGCAGTTCACGCTTGGTATTAACTGCAGATCATGTTTTCATGGGGGAAAAGGAAGGGAAAGATTTTATCTTATTTAGACTTGTATTAAGGTTAAAACTCCTCTACTATATAAACAGGAGGACCTCTTTGTTTTTACACACTGTTTTTGCACGCATATTAAGGCAATAAAATTTACTTTGGCTCTCTGCAATTGATTTAAGTGTTCTTCAGTTGTTCATCCGTTTATTTGAATCGGAGCCCTATCTCGAAGGCTCAATCGAGATCGGTCATTGGGACTTAAGTTAAATTCAAGGCTTAATTACTAAGTCAATTTGGTTTGATCGTTTCATTTTATTTCAATTCAATTATTTACTGTTCTATGATCATTTATGTTAAGTTAAACCATATATCCTTTAAATCGCGTATAAATTTAATTATTTTCCGTTTTAATGGTAAACACACATTCTTTTTTGTTCTAAAAAAAATGCCCAAACGTTCATATTTTCGTTCAGTGTCGGCTTCACATTCCGTTCACTGATTTATAATATCTCATATGTTGAATGTTGTTTTGATCAATACTAAGTGAATGTAATGTTGTTATTTTAATGTGAAATTTGAGAAATAAATGGTACTAACTTCCTATTTTGCTGTAATTGTTATTGGTTCTATATAATTATATGTACCCTTATAATTTACTTTAGTTTTCATAGACTTCTCTTTCATTTAAGTATCCTTTACCGTGAAAGTTTTCAGGGCTTACCCGCATTTTGTCTTTATTAAGAAGATTGTATAAATTTCTATATTCGAATCTATAAACTACATGCTTAACATAACTATGTTCCATGTATCTTCTAATGGTTATTGTCTTGTAATCTTAGAATGATATTTTGTTTCCAAAGTTAACAGCATTCGACAAACAAAACTAGAATCCTAATGTGGAAGCATACTCAGAAGTCTATCACTGTACATGGAACAATGAACGAAACTATGAGCGTTGGGGAACTTTTTTAAGAATAAGAAGGAACGAGCCGGATCAGGTATTGGCTGGATTTAGGGTTGGGTTAGCTTCTAAATTGGTCCAGGTTGTTAAAAATTAACGTTGCCATATCATTAAATCTTACAGGAAAATACTAAATCCGATGACAATTGAAGCTAATTGGGTAAAGTAAAATGATTTTTAGAAGAAAAAGATAGATGACTTTGATGGCCAATTACCCAAAGATGATTGACCACCTGAGCAATCAACTCGAGGCTGCAGGTATGGCGGTTATATCAGTTGCTAGAAAAGTTCAAGAACGGCTTGCAAACTTCTTAACGGAAAGCAAAAGATGGAGATCTACTTCTACTATATCCTAAATTAAAGAAGGAAATTACATGTATTAGC
This sequence comes from Nicotiana obtusifolia, assembly GCA_002018475.1. Taxonomy (NCBI): domain Eukaryota; kingdom Viridiplantae; phylum Streptophyta; class Magnoliopsida; order Solanales; family Solanaceae; genus Nicotiana; species Nicotiana obtusifolia. The sequence goes on from MCJB01027565.1 coordinate 66,305, forward strand.
TAGGAGCCCAATTATTTCGTCAAGCGATGTGCCAATGCATTCTCAGTTGTATAGTTATATTTGACAACTCTCTGCTTTAAAACGATGAACTCTCTGCAATCATTATAGGAAATAATGCCTCTTGACATAATTCAGTTCATGACTTGCAAACTGACTACAACCAAGATTGTCGGGAAGATATGCCTATGTTCTAGCTAATAGACATTTGAATTCCGAAAAGAAAAAAATAAATGGAGATTTGAATTTAAATCATTCAGATATGTACATATTCTATTTTTCCTTACCATCATTTATTTGCTAATAATAAGTTTGAATGATTTAGATCTTCTACAAAATCTAATATTACTAAGATATTCTTTTCTTTTTTTTTTACTGATACGTTCACTCAAATATTCATAGTGAAGGTAAGATTTTACCCCAATACTGTATCCATTACAATCACACAGTTATTACAATCAGTCTCCCGCACATAACCATCGCCAACTACCACCAATGACCTCCTCTAACGCCAATCACCAGGCACAACCTACCATTGCACAATTACAACCAGTCAATCTCACAACCCTCGCCACCAACGGCCACCATTGTCAAAACAAATAATTCTTATAACACTATATAAATTAAATTTTTCTGTAATATTTTGTTGATATTTATTTCAATTTATGCTCCTCTATTAATTTGTGTGTCTTACTTTCAATAGACTTCCTCTCTATAGACCATTCTTTTTTTGTGGGTTGTGCTGTAATAAGAAAGATCTTGCTATGTATACCGATTCTCTCAACGCTCTTTTTTTTTTCCAGCAGTTAACTATTTTGATTCTTTTAGTGTAGGCTAAGACTTTTTGCTTTTCTTTCTATTGATTGAGACCTAGCTTCTCTCCTTTGGTTCGTAGCCTTGGGGTTATCCACTGATATTATATTTCTATATATAGTATTATTTTAGATTATTAATATTCACAATTTTTTCTTAATAACACTTCGATGTAAGAATGATTTGACATATTTAATATTACAAGATTCAGTGGATATTTTTGAATTTTGATTTGTTATATACATCTTTAATTTAAGATTATAAAATTATCTTCTTTACAGTCTTAGATTTCATGCCAAGCCAAATTAAAACACAAAATTAGATATCTTAACTTTAATTAAAACGAACAAGGCTATATATCCACTTTCAAAAAAAATAAAAATAGAGGTAGTTGGTTTTTCCTTTTCTACTATTTGTGATGTGATATTGCCAGTTGTTTCTTCAACCGTAATATTAATTGCTATATGAGTTTTATATTCGACCAAACAAGTAGTTAGACATTAAAGACTTTTGACTCTTGTCAAAGTGGATATAAGTATTCTCCGAGTAAATTAATCACTTACTGCTGGAGGGGCCTATGAGAAAAAGCGTGGGAGATACGTTGTCGTATACCACTGCATCTTGCTATTAATGCTTACCCGCGTAACTTTTTCTAGGTCATAAACTAATCTAACTCAAACATATTTTGGAGTTTCTTTTTGTTTGTGGATATTTATAATTTCAGACTGAAAAATTAAGTACTTATAAAACCAGGTACTCCAAATAATTTATTAGAAGTGCTAATACGGTTAAACAAAAGTTTAAATAACAAAATGAAATACCAAACAAAGAGAATACAATACCATCCAAATATTCGATCGTAAAGTAATAAAAAAAATTATTGAATAAAAGACATACACAATATAGAGATAGAGAAATTAGAGTAATAATTTAGTGATTACAACTCCGCTTTCACTGTAGGTAGGTGCAGAGTTCGAATTCCATAAGAGGCTGTTCCTCTTCCTCTTGTATATTTTCCTCTCTTACTAATTAGGAGCTCACTCCATCCAAAAAACCGGAAAAAGTATATAAAAAGTAAAACTATAATGAGAGGCAGAGTCAGGATTCAAGTATATGGGTTCGGAATTCTAATCGTTTTAAATTATTGGGTTCTAATTTAATAATTTGTACATATTCAATGAATTTTTAAGACAAATACAAAGTTTGAATCAAAGCTACTGGATTTGGCTGAACCCGCTCACAACACTCTAGCTCCATTCCTGACTATAACAGGGCAACCTGTTCTTTTACTTTGATCAATTTTGTTAGGTGAGCCTTCTGCATTGGAGCTTTAAGAAGCAAGAAAAATCAATTTTTATACGGACTAAAAAGAAAATAGGTTCAAATAAATTGAAACAGAGGGATTAGTACTAATCAAACTAACAGTTGTTTGGATGGTTGTCACACATGTATCGTATTGTAATGTTTGTATTGCACTGTATCGTTTGACGATATAATGTTTAGATAGATTGTGTCGTTTGCTGTTGTTTCATGATATCACGCACCAGCAATGCGAAGAATAAACTTACAATATTATAAAAAAAATTATAACACGGGATAAATTTATTATATAAAAAGGTAAGGTAAATGCTAAAATAAAATTATTTAATAACAATGAAGGGTAAGATAAGAGAAAAAAGATAAAATAACAATGCAACCATACTAAATTCATTGTTGCATAAAGTAGCATATTTCGTTGTTACATAATGATAAATTTAATAATACAATATAATAAAATTTAAATAACAAACATCATATTTAAAGTAACAATAAAATACAATACAGTACCATCCAAACAAGCTGTAAATGATGCCTTCAGTGTCGTTGCTAATTTCTTTCCCCTGATAAATGGTTGAGTCATAACTTTTTCAAAATTCGTCGTTTATAGAGTTTAAAAACACTCGAGGGCAACAGCAAGGCAAAATTAGTGGAGAAAGGACAGATACTGCATGTGGAGGAGTTCCTTAATAAAAACTGATCGAATTGGGGGAAAAAGAGTGTTTGTTTGAGTAAATTTGAAGAAATGGATAGAGTCGAAGAATTGTTAGGTGAAGTGAGAACAACATTCAGGGGAGGAAGAACAAGAGGGGTTGAATGGAGGAAAGCACAGCTTCAAGCCCTTCTCAAGCTCCTTGCTGAAAATGAAGATAAAATCTTTGAAGCACTTATACAGGATCTTGGAAAGCACCCTGTTGAAGCTTACCGTGATGAAGTCAGTACCTACTCTCTCTCTCTCTCTCTCTCTCTCTCTCTCTCTCTCTCTCTCTCTCTCTTTCTCTCTCTTTTTCAAAAATAAAATATAAAAAATCTCTTCAACTGATTTATGCACCTGGTGCTTCTGTTCGTACACTGTTAATGTTTACGAGCTCAATTTCATACTATTAGGAGTGCAAATTTTGCTTCTGTAATATACCAGCTCAAAGTAAGTTGATATCTGTATGTGTTAGGCTAAAACGACCTTAACATGGTGTGATATACCAGCCAAGCTCGTACGACTTCCTAAAAAAGCCTCACACCATTAAAAATATCCAACTCCTAGTAAGTAGATCACTTTTCTTTTCTACTTTCCATGTAGGACTTTGTTTATACACACCCAACAGTATGATTAGCTGTTTCCTGAAATGGAAGGTTGGATAATTTGGATGTGATATGTGGATGCAAAAAAATCCAACAACTACGAATAACAAGGCACAAGCAGCTTGAATAGAAAGTTAATCATTAAAAAAAGATTAAAAGAAGTAGAGAATGAAAACTGTAAAGAACTTGGTGATGATGTTGACTTTTTGGCTCTAATTGAAATCCCACATCGGTGGGTTTTCTTTTGGGAGGAGGATTTGGAGATTATAAATTAACTCCTCCTCCTTCAATGTTAGTATCCCAACAAACTCTCTTCTCCCACATTAATAAAAAGCGGGCTGTTTGAGCGGTGCTCGGAGACTAGGCTAAATTGGCCGAACTCCGTTAACAAATTTTCGGGTGTGTTCTTTCTTTGTCTCTTTTATTATTCCGCTTTATTTCTTTTCTGTTGTAGTATAATATTCAATATTATTTGTCGGGTATTTGTATTAGTGTTCTGTCTAGTTCATTTGTTTTTTGAACTAGTTCATTTCACTAGTTGTGTTGTCGTAGTGGGAAAATTACCCGATTTTTCCCAACAATTGGTATCAGAGCCAAGGTACTATCAAAGTATGCTCTGTGGTTGCAGCATAGTCTGATCTTCCACATCAGAAAAGATTTATCTTGGTAACTGAACTGAAGGTTCACCTTTGGGTTGTTTGAAATTTGTTGTAATATTGAATATTATATATTGAGTCTGTCATGGCAAATAAAGATCAAGAAACGAAGGGTGCTGTCACAAATATTCCATCTGGGGTGTCGGGCACCTCGTCATCATGGTCGAGGTTCCCGGTGTCCAGTTTGAAATTGGCGGTGGAGATATTTAATGGCACTGGCCATTTCGGCATGTGGCAAGGAGAGGTC
>MCJB01027576.1:0-2500 GCA_002018475.1 Nicotiana obtusifolia
ATATATATATATATATATATATATATATATATATAACTGTACATGTCTATCTGGAATCTGGTCCTAGCCTCGTCACTACCTCGCCGGGGTTAGGCCAGGTACTTACCAGCGCATGGGGTCGGTTGTGCTGATACTACACTCTGCACTCTTTTGTGCAGATCCTAGCACCGTAGGTTTCGGATCGTAGGGAGCTCCCAGCTTGTTGATTATCAGGCGACCCAAGGTAGTCCTGCAGGCGTCCGCAGACCTTGGCGTCTCCCGCTATCTATTTTATCTGTTTCTTTTATGTAATCCCAGAGACAATATTTTGTTACTTCTTTCAGACCCTTATTTATAGTACTCTTAGATAGTCTGTGAAGCTGTGACACTAAATCTTGGGTAGTTCGTTAAGGAGATTTTAGTAGCAATATTTTAAAATTTTGAAATTTTATTATTCCGCTCACTAATTTATGTTGTTCTTTAGTTGTTGGTTTTGTGTTGCAATGAATTTGTAATTGAGAACATGGTTAATAATTCGGTTAATTGGCTTGCCTAGCTACCAGTAGTAGGCGCCATCACGACTCCTGGGGGTGGGAAAGCCGGGTCGTGACAGTACTGCCTTTTCAAAAGTATTGAGGATAAATTAGTATCAAAAGTAGTATAAAGCAAAAATCTCATTTCATTCATTTTGCTAATAAAAAGAGTTCTATAATTAAGAACTTAACAATTTTATGAATATTCATTTAATTTTTATTTTATCGCACCAAAATATTAAATCATTTTTTATAAAAAATAAGCCACTCAATTCTATCTAAGTATTGTAGAGAGTCACTAGGAAGAAATATAAATTATAAAAGCTATTTGCTGCACTTTCCTAGGATCTCAGTCGCCCATTATCTTAAAGTATCGTTTATTCTTGCTATATGTTTCACAAACGCCCAACATTATTAAACCACTTACGCACGTACTTTGCCTAATTAAGTTTAGTTGCATGTTTGCTCGGAGTCAAGCGCGTTCATAGAATGCTGAACCTAGCATATTAGAATTAAACAATATTAGTAATCCAAAGTTGTTTAGGTTATGGTACTAGCTAGTTGTATCTTCTCTCGTTTTAGTGTGCAAGATTTTTTTTAAATGTCCGTTGTTGAAATTCTTCTTTGGGGTGTTTTGAATCCTTCGTAGCATTTATCAAGGGGGATACTCAGGATAGGTGCCCACTAAGAATGTTTATGGTTCAGTTTGAATTAGTTTTTTAAATATGAGATCAAATCAAATCAATAAGTTAATTTTTTATTGATTTGGTTTATGTGTTTTTGTCGATTTTTTTGTTTTAAATTTGAGACATAAATTACCAAACACATATTCCGCCGATTATATTTCAACATAACACTATCAAATTAATTAATCTTTAAGAAAATCTATCATTTACCAAGATATATTGATACTTGAATGAAATAATGATGAATAATTTAAGGATTCAATTAAAGAAAAAGTATTTTAACATGAAATAGATTTTTGAATTTAGCAAAATAACATTACAATCAAACTAGAATGTAAAGTCAAAGAACTAGATTATCATAATAGCAAAAGAACTAGACTACCAACTAAGAGTACATACGATTAACATGTATCATAATTTTTTAAAGAAATCATACTATATTATAAGTGTGAAGCTTAAAGTTGAAAATTGAATTACTAAAATATCCCTCAAAAGTTAGTTGACTCTTTTATCCTTGAATTTAAAAAAACTTTCACTAAATAATTATTTTTAGATTGAAACATGTAAATGTAATCTGAGAAAATTATTCCATCTACCTATAGTTATTATAGGTATTATTGAGTAGTGCTTTATAGACTACATTCATTCGACTAGCCAATGCATTTATTAAATGCAAATTATAAACTATCCATTCATTGTCATGACCCGAAATTTCTATCTTCGGGACCGTGATGACGTCTAATATTTCATTTGCTAGGCAAGCCAACGTTAAAATAATTTAGCCATTTATTTTACAATTCAATTTAATTAATAATAAAGAAACCAAATAATTGCAATAAAATCTGAACTAAAGAATAAACCAAAACAATGGCGATGTCTAAATACCATCCCAGAACTGGTGTCACAAGTGCACGAGCTACTAGAATAATACAAATAAAGGTCTGAATAAAAATAAAGTTGTCTGAAAGAAAATACACAGCTAAGATAAAGTAGAAGGGGACTTCAGAGCTGCGTACGCCGTGCAGCTATACCTCAAGTCTCCTCTGCTAGCCGAATCCGAGCAAGTTTACGGTATGCCATTGGGACCAACTCCGGTATCTGCACAAGAAGTGCATAGTGTAGTATGAGTACAACCGACCTCATGTACTCCGTAAGTGCCGAGCCTAACCTCGACGAAGTAGTAACGAGGCTAAGGCAGGTCGCTTACATAACATGTATGCAATACGTAGTAGTAGTAATAATAATAATAATAATAATAATAATAATAATAATAATAATAATAATAATAATAATAATAATAAT
>MCJB01027576.1:5000-39752 GCA_002018475.1 Nicotiana obtusifolia
GCAGCAGCAGTAGCAGCAGTAGTAGTAGCAGTAGCAGCAGCAGTACAGCAGGAGCAGCAGCAGCAGTAGAGCAGCAGTAGCAGTAGCAGCAGTAGCAGTAGCAGTAGCAGTAGCAGTAGCAGTAGCAGTAGCAGTAGCAGTAGTAGTAGCAGGAGGAGTAGCAGTAGCAGGAGTAGCAGTAGCAGGAGTAGGAGTAGCAGTAGCAGTAGCAGGAGCAGCAGCAGCAGCAGCAGCAGTAGTAGCAGCAGTAGTAGTAGTAGTAGCAGTAGTAGTAGCAGTAGCAGTAGCAGTAGTAGTAGTAGTAGTAGCAGTAGTAGTAGCAGCAGCAGCAGTAGAAGTAAAATGGGTAACTCACATCAACAATCGAGGCCAATTCGGCAGTATTCGGCAATCACAATCAATTATTACTTTTATCATTCTGTTGCGGCGTGCAACCCGTTCCCACAGTATAATCTTTCAATCAATTCTATTGCAGTGCAACCCGATCCCACAATATAAACTTTTGTTCATTCTGTTGCGGCATGCAACCCGATCCCCAATATATCTTTCAATCAATGTAGCAGTAGCAGTAGCAGTAGCAGTAGCAGTAGCAGTAGCAGTAGTAGTAGTAGTAGTAGTAGCAGTAGTAGAAGTAAAATAGGTAACTCACATCAACAATTGAGGCCAATTCGGCAGTCACAATCAATTATTACTTTTATCATTCTGTTGCGGCGTGCAACACGTTCCCACAAGATAATCTTTCAATCAATTCTATTGCAGTGCAACCCGATCCCACAATACAAACTTTTGTTCAATTCTGTTGCAGCATGCAACCCGATCTCCAATATATCTTTCAATCAATTCAGTTGCGGCGTGCAACCTGCTCCTCAAAACAATATATATATCATCATTTTCATTTCTGCTGCGGTGTGCAACGCGATCCTCAACAATATCAATTAACAACACTTATATGTGAGACTACTTCAATAAATGCCACAATTAATATGAAATTATAAGGCAACAAGGTAAACAACAATTATGATTTATGTAGGAAATAAATAGGGACAATTAACGAATACGTGTGGAATCAGGGAGGAGATAGGCAATTTAATATATGAAATACAAAATATCGAGTAGCAATTATGACACAAAGTCAAATAAGGATCTAGCAATTAAGGCATGAAATTAAGGCATAATAGTATGCAATAAAAATAACGAAATCAATTACTATAACAATTAAGTCATGAAATAACGGAATCAGTGAAATACGTAAAAGCATGGAAACAAGTAATTTGACGACGTATAGACACTCGTCACCTCGTCTATACGCCGCTACACATGAAATTCACGTAACATATAGTTCAAGGTTCTTCAAAATCAATCAAAGCTAGCAATTTATTGGCCAACAATTCAATTGGAGCTACAGAAATTATTCACCATTCGAAAGAGACTTAATTTAAATCATTTTCGAAAAAGTAAATCATGAAGTCAATGTGGGGCCCACTTTTTGGAACCCAACAAAAATTCACTAAATCCAAACACCCGTTTCGATACGAGTTCAACCATACAAAAATTATCGAATTCCGTCATCGGATCGCCTTTCAAATCTTCATTTTATATTTTGGAAGACTTTACAAAAATCTCATTTACTTCAACTAAATTCACGGATTCATGATGTAAATAAGTATGGAATAATGAAATATAATCAACTTCGGATAAAGAATACTTACTTAACTCAAACTCGTGAAGAATCCCTCTGAAATCGCCCAAAATCGTGGTCTAAAACTCTAAAAATGAACAAAAATATCAAACTCTGAACTTAAGCATTTTGCCCAGGTAAGTCACATCTTTAAAATGCGACTTGTCGCATTATTTTCAGGCAGGTCGCATTAAAAAGGGGCGACCTACTTCAGCAACTTTCCAGGCAAAATTGCAATACCAGTTTTCAGTAAATCGATCATAACTTTCTCCACAAATGTCCAAATTATGAATGGTTAATTTTTCTGGAAATTAGGCTCAAAGAGGTACAACTTTCATATTATGATCATCTCTAAATTCCTTATAGATTGCGAGATATAAGTTTCCAAAGTCAGTCCTCTACAGCAGAAATTTCTTGTGATGCACACCGTTGTAGCCAAAAACCAGCAATAAAAATGACCTAGAAATGGTCTGAAACCACTCCAAAACTCACTCGAGTCCCTCAAGACCCCGTATGAACATACCAACAAGTCTCAAAACATATTACGGACCTACTCGAGGTCTCAAATCACACATAACAATGACGAAACTACAAATCGCGCGTCGATTCAAACTTATGAGTGTATGGAATTTTCAGTTCTATAACTCGCGCCGAAACATGTCAAACCAATTCAGAATGAATTCAATTTTTGCGTACAAGTCCCCAAATAACATAATGAAGTTACTGAAATTTTCGGAACCATAATCAGAACTCGATATCATCAAAGTCAATTCTCGGTCAAACTTATAAATATTTCAAAACTTCAACTTTCCAAATTTTCGCCAAAATGCTCCGACTTGTCCTACGGACTTCCAAATCCAAATCCGGACATACGCCTAAGTTCGAAAATTACCATAAGAAGCTATTGAAATCCTCAAAATATTATTCCGGAGTCGTTTACACGAAAGTCAAATCTCCGGTCAAACTTTAGAAATTCAAGGTTTATAAAATCAAACCTTTTATTTTTTGCAAAAACTAATGGAAAACGTACCTACGCACCTTGGAATAACTTCAAATTTTGTACACAAGTCATAAAATATTGTTATGAAGCTGATCACACTCTCGGAATTCAAATCGGGATCCGTTATCAATAAAAATCCAATTATGGCCAATTTAGGAATTCTTTAAACCTTTAAATTTTTAGTTTCCGTCAAATGGCGATAATTCGAGTTAGGAACTTCCGAATTCGATTCCGGGCGATTTCTAGTTTCTCTTTTTTTTTTTTTTTGTGTGTTACAACATTTTATTTTTTAGCTTTATACTTTAACAAGAGATACACGTGTGTGTAATAATAAGTTTTCATAGTCGGTTTGGTTTGATTTTTATAATTATTTTTTGCTTAAAATCAAAACAAAATCAAATTTGATCAATTTTAAAAATTTAAAAACAAACAAAATCAACTTGATCGATTTTTAAAATTCAAATTCAAAACAAAATCAAAGCAAAAAAGTATCAATCTTTTAATCGATTTAATTCCTTTTCGGTTTGGTTCCAACTTTTGATTTTTTATGAACACCCTTGGGTGCTATACCTGACACTAATAGTCTACTACGAGAGTAGATAGTTGGCATAGGGATTGAGAAATCTCTTAGCAAGAATATTGGGACAAGGAGGGCTATCAAACACTTAAATTATTTAATAAAATGAAGCGGGCATCGCATATGATAGTGCCATTGAATTTGAATCCATGCAAATCCACTCACCCTTCCTATTAATCTATAGGACAATAGCAAGCAAAATAATAACTAACCTTCTCCGACCTCGATCAATGCTAAGCTAGCCACCGGAATCACCTCCAATGACAATCCCATTCCAAATCTGGATCAGGGTTTTGTCGTCCAATCCCAAGATTTCTTCAAATTTCGACCTATCTCCGAAAAACAAAAAATCTCTCAAATCACAGAAGCTCTGAATTCTCAAACCATTACAAATGTTAGAAATCCTAGAAACATCACGGTAAATACCAACACAGCCACTGATAATACCACTTCCACAGAGGACAAAAATGCTCAAGCACAGCTGAAAAATGATAATAATAAAGCAAAACCATTTGTTCCATCGAAACCGACCTTTGCAACTGCTGTTCAAGAAGCTCTGACTACTAAGGCGGCTAATATTAGTATTACTCATGGTGCACATTTCCGTAAGCCTGCGGTTTATTTCAAAGCTCTAAAACTATATTGTTAACCTTGCAAATGAATACAAATTTATCAAAGAAAAACCAACCATGGAGGAAGTGAGAAAACACTTTGTTAGTGATAATTGTGGATTTTGCCCATTTATTAGTATTTTCTTGCTTTAATTTTAGTCCTAAAATAATAATTTATGTTGATAAAACTATGAAAATATGCAAACTAAAGAAATATTGGAGATGTGAATCCTAATAAAGAAATTCAACTTCAAAAGGAATGTTTTCGCTCATAAGGTAACAAGAGGCACAGCAGACTAAAATGTATGGTCAGCGTAAGTATTTCTGCGGCACCAGGAGGAAGCGCTAGAAAGTACGGAACGCATTATACTATTGAAGGGTAATTGTTTACGGCACTATTTCTACTTTGTGGAGAAAAACGAAAAACTTATACTAGCGTTGACAGTGATGATGTAAGCCATTGTAAGAAACGTGGCCGTAGCAGCACGAGCATTAAAATATCAGAACTTCTAAAAGGAGTTTTAAATTACCAAATTCACCCTTTAACTAATGACATATATTTGAAATATTAAGTTGATATTTTGGAGCTTTGGCTATATGAAGAAGCGCACATGCGATAAAGTATGTGAAGTAAAAAATTGAAATAAATACAATTTATGTATATGTAGAAGAACAAGTTTGAAAAGTTACATCATATAACTTAGGTAATTTCATTGATCCTCCTCTATTGCTCTCTTGAAGCGTCTGTTCATTTATGCCTATCTTTTTACTTTCTGAAAAAAAAAATCACTATAAAGTATTTGAAAAATCATTTTGAAGAAATAAAATTTCCAATCGGGAACACGTTTTTATTTTATTTTATTTTCTTTTATTTTTATTACGGACGTTCCTATCGTAACTCATCGGAAATAATTTTTGACGAGTACATATTTCTGATGGACTTTGATCAGAGACGGATCTAAAATTCCATATATATATATATATATATACACGGGTTCACAGGAATCTAGTAGTTGTTGCTTAGACTCTATTTATATATTAAAAAATTTACTAAATATCTATAAATATTTGACCATGAACTTAGTAATTATTAAAAATTCACTTGAAGTCGATATAGGAAACCATAAACTTCAAATCTTGAATGCACATGGATCGTCAAAAAAGCATATTTTTAGTAATGAATTTTATTAGCTAATGTTCTTCTTCATGTTAAAAAAGGTGCAGCTTAGCACAGATGCATATTACTCAAACTTTCGAACACAAATCTTTCGAGTTAGAAAAGAATCTTTGAAGTACATAAAATATTTATCTCTAGTCAGTTTAACATGAAAGCTATTGTCGCAGTGTTAGAAGTACTCTATAAAATATTATAGTAATACTTAAATTACATATAACTTGAAAAGTTACATCATATAACTTGGTAATTTCATTGATTCTCCTATATTGCTCTTTTGAAGCGTCTGCTCATTTATGCCTATCTTTTTACTTTCTGAAAAAAAATCACTATAAACTAGTTGAAACATCATATTGAAGAAAGAATATTTCTAATCGGAAACACAACTTCTTTTTTAACGGACGTTCCTATCGAAACTCATCGGAATACTTCCCAGTTGTGATGGGGTTGCATCAGGGATCAATTCGTAGCCCATTTTTATTTGCCTTGACAATATACGCGCTAACGCATCACACTCAAAGGGAGGGGACATAATGCATGTTATTTGCAGATAACATANAGTGATGATGTAAGCCATTGTAAGAAACGTGGCCGTAGCAGCACGAGCATTAAAATATCAGAACTTCTAAAAGGAGTTTTAAATTACCAAATTCACCCTTTAACTAATGACATATATTTGAAATATTAAGTTGATATTTTGGAGCTTTAGCTATATGAAGAAGCGCACATGTGATAACATGCAATGAACTATATCGTACGAACAGAAAATACAAGAGTAACGAAATTCGGATTTAAAATTTGAAAATTAAAGTATGTGAAGTAAAAAATTGAAATAAATACAATTTATGTATATGTAGAAGAACAAGATTGAAAAGTTACATCATATAACTTGCTAATTTCATTGATCCTCCTCTATTGCTCTCTTGAAGCGTCTGTTCATTTATGCCTATCTTTTTACTTTCTGGAAAAAAAAAATCACTTTAAAGTATTTGAAAAATCATTTTGAAGAGATAAAATTTCCAATCGGGAACACAATTTTTTTTTTTTATGGACGTTCCTATCGTAACTCATCGGAAATAATTTTTGACGAGTACATATTTCTGATGGACTTCGATCAGAGGCGGATCTAAAATTTCATATATATACGGGTTCACAGGAATCTAGTAGTTTTTGCTTAGACTCTATTTATATATTAAAAAATTTACTAAATATCTATAAATATTTGACCATGAACTTAGTAATTATTGAAAATTCACTTGAAGTCGATGTAGGAAACCATAAACTTCAAATCTTGAATGCGCATGGGTCGTCAAAAAAGCGTATTTTTAGTAATGAATTTTATTAGCTAATGTTCTTCTTCATGTTAAAAAAGGTGCAGCTCAGGACAGATGCATATTACTCAAACTTTCGAACACAAATCTTTCGAGTTAGAAAAGAATCTTTGAAGTACATAAAATATTTATCTCTAGTCAGTTTAACATGGAAGCTATTGTCGTAGTGTTAGAAGTACTCTATAAAATATTATACTAATACTTAAATTACATATAATATTGAACGTATGGTTTCAAATTGCAGTCTCCAATTTTTTTTCTGTACACTCCAAAAAAAGAATGTTTCTATATAGTATAATTGAAAGTTAGCACTGACTGACCTTTTCAGCTTTAACCACAAGATTTTGTAGTACTAATACGAATTTTTTGTTGGAATAAATCAATAGCAACATTTTATTTCTGGAAAATCGATGAAGAAGAAGAAAGACCAAGGCTGAAGGTCAAATATGAGCAAATAGCGGACAAACCAAAGCTAGGACTTGGTCTTAGTTTTTATTTTGAAAAGTCACATGAGAAGATGTGGCATCATCTCAACCGATGAACACAACAATGATGAATCTAATCTGGACCGTTCAAAGCTCTCTCATATTCTAGATCCTTCTCACATGCACACAAAATGTCATATTTAGAAGAAATAATTAGTCAGTTATATTGTTAGACTTAGACTAATAGAAATAGAACAAGTATACAAAATTAATAGGCTATTCTTTTATTTTTAATTTCTTTACTAGTGATACATTTATATAAATACATAGTCTTTTGTACAGTGAATTCATTCAGAAATACACAGAAAATTTCGCAAACTCTCCTCTCAATTTCTACATGGTATCAGAGCATTAGCTGTAACGATCCGATAAGTCCTTTTGCTTTCTAGATCCCCGTTCCCTTAAATAAGACTCTCCCTATGTGTTTTTACTATTTTATGACTTGTGAGGATGATTAGTTCGGGTTTGGAAGGGTTCGGGTTGAAATCCGAACACTTAGTTCCTTAAGATTGGCCTAAAAAGGGTACGTTTGACTTTGGTCAATATTGTACTAAACGACCTCAGAACCAGGATTTGACGGTCCCAGTACGTACGTCTGATGATTTTGGACTTGGGCGTATGTTCGGATCGGATTTTGGATGACCCGGGAGCGTTTCGGCGCATAAAGTTAAAAGTTGGCGCATTGAAGGTTTTAAAGTTCTTTAAACTTGTTTTATAGTTGGTTTTGATGTTATCGAGGTCCGTCTGGGATTCCGAACTCCGGAATAGTTCTGCATGGAGATTTAAGACTTGCACGCAAAATTTGGCGCCATTTCGAGTTGATTTGATAGGAATTAGACGCACGAAAGTGTTTCTAGAGGTTTTTAAGTTTCACAATTCGATTCATGCGTTTTGGCGTTTGACTCGTACTTCTAGATGTTATTTTGGTGTTTCAAGCGTGCGAGCGTGTTAATGTTATGTTGTTAGATGTGTGAGTTTATTGGATGAGGTCCAAGGGGCCTCGGGTGTGGATCAGATTGGAAATCGAACTCGGAATTTGGCTTGGGGGACTGCTGGTGCACCATTCTAGTGCGTCTGAACCTGCAAGATGTTGGCAGCACGTACAAGCTTTTGATCACAGATGCGGTTTTGAACGAGGGGTCTGTGGCCCGCAGAAGCAGCCTCGCTTCTGCGATGAAGGAGCCGCGGGTGCGAGAAGGGGACGTTTAGGCCTGGGTTGTAGGTGCGAGAGGCAACCTGCAGAAGCGGGCTCGCAGGTGCGGTGCCCTTCCATAGGTGCGCCCAAAGTTGGGCTGAGTGTCTTCCGCAGAAGTGGACCTTTCTCCGCAGGAGCGGCGCCGCAGGTGCGACCCAAGATCCGCGAAAGCGGAATCGCTGGAGGCAGTGAGGTCTTTAATGTCGGGACTTAGGCAGTTTTAGCTCATTTCTTTCATCTCTTGGGCGATTTTGGAGCTTTTTGGAGGGGGTTTCCACCTAGCTATTGAAGGTAAGTAATTTCTGTCCAATATAAGTTAAATAAATAAGATTATGGGTAAATTTTAACATGTAAAATTGTGAAAATTGTGGGTTTAGTTGAAAAATATAGGTTTTGATAAAAATGGGATTTAACTACGAAAATGATTGTGGAATTGGACGAAAAGTATATATTTGAGTTCGTGAGGTTATGGGTAACAATTATCTTCGAAAGTTTCTGAAATCCGGGCACGTGGGTCCGGAGGTGAATTTTAGGAATCTTTCAAATTGGGTTGATTAGTTACTCTAATAGCTAAATTAGTAACTTTTGAGTGTATATTGAATCTTATATGACATTTGGCTAGCTTCGGATTGTTCGGTGCCAAGTTGGGTCCTTAGAGTAAATTTGTGGCCGAAAAGTGAGCCTTAGACGAGGTAAGTCTCTTGCCTAACCTTGTAAGAGGGAATTTACCCAATCGGTGATTTAAATTGCTATTTGATTCTAATTGTGGGGGCTATATACACACGAGGTGACGAGAGTCCGTGCGTAGCTACTAATTGTGCTTAAGTCCGGGTAATTTAGGACCCAAATCATGAAATATTTGCGATGTTTGCACCCTACTTGTCACTTAAAGTGTTTAAATTATATTGAAACTTGTTAAATAATTTGTAAAGACCGAACGTCACTTACTTGAATTTTGGCGGGTCACTTGACCGTTAATAAAAATTGTGTTTCTTTGTGTATTAGCCTTATAATGGCTTTTAAATTGGATGTTCATAGAGTAATCTCTCTTCTTGTGGAGCGGGCCTAATGCCTCGGCAGTATACTAGATGCATCTATGGTTCGTGGAAGACTTTTGGAATTTATTATTAGTTAAAGAATTATTAAATCACTGTTGTCCTTGTGTTAATATTATTATTCATATATTCTATGTCTATTTAGCATTCCGGTATTTTATTGTTAGCCCATAGTAAGTGTCGATGTCGACCCCTTGTCACTACTTCTTCGAGGTTAGAGTTGATACTTAGTGGGTACATGTTGTTTATGTACTCATGCTACACTTCTGCACTAATCGTGCAGGATCTGAGGCAGGTGCATCTAGCAGTCATTCCAGCGCACACCCCCGATACCCCGAGGCTTAGTGGTGAGCTGCTTTCTGAGTCCGTTCTGCAGATGTACCCGATCATAAATGAGCTGCTCTCCCTGTTGCTAGAGGCCGAGGGAGGGCTCCAGCTCATGGTAGAGGACGAGGGCGTCCCAGAGTTGCTCCAGTTATGACACTAGTGGATCCAGTAGAGGATCCTATTATTGAGGAGCAGGGCGAGATGCCTGCAGCGGAGCCAGCTCTAGTGGACTTCATGTACGCGCCAGGATTCATGGAGGATATGGGCTATATGCTACGGTTAATGGATTTTATGCGGGCTGGTTTATTTAAGACCCAGCCACATCTCAGGCGGGAGGGAAAGCGCAGACCCCTACCGCTCAAGCTCCAGGGCATGTAGTTGTTGTATATAAGACCCCAGGTGCACTACTCGTGGGTGGAGCTCAGCCAGTTGCAGCAGCTATACTTGAGCCCAGACCAGCTGCGGCCGGCAAGCCGTAAAAGCTATTGGACAGATGGACCAGGCTACATCCTCCTGCCTTTGGAGGTGAGTGACATGAGGACCCCCAGGACTTTATTGATCGGTGCAGGGACATACTGCACAACATGAGGATATTGGAGTCCCATGGGGTGGACTTTACCACCTTTCAGCTAGAGGGCAGGGCTTGTAGATTGTGGCAGTCCTATCTTCGCGGCAGACCGGCAGGTTCTCCTCCCATGACTTGGGACCAGTTCACACGCCTCTTCTTGGACATATGTATGCCACACCAGTCGTCCAGTCGCCCCGAGGCGGAGTGAAGGAGGGTAGGGGCCGTCCTAGAGGTGGAGGCCAGTCAGGTAGCACTCCAGCCAGGTTCTATGCCTTTCCACCCAGACCAGATGCAGTAGTCTCAGATGTCGTGATCACAGGTATTATTTCTATCTATGGTAGGAATGCTTCAGTACTATTTGATCCAAGGTCTACATATTCATATGTTTCATCTCTGTTTTCTCATTTCCTGGGTGTTCCGTGAGTCCTCGAGAACTCCTGTTTATGTGTCCACACCAGTGGGCGATTCTGTTGTTGTAGATTGGATCTACCGGTCCTGTATTGTGACTTTCTGTGGTTATGAGACTAGAGTGGATCTTTTGTTGCTCAATATGACCGACTTTGAGATCATCCTGGGCATGAACTGGTTGTCTCCATATCACGCCATCCTTGATTGCTATGTCAAGACTGTCACCTTGGCAATGCCAGAGTTGCCTAGATTGGACTGGAAGGGTTTGTCCATCAGTGCATCTAGTCGGGTTATCTCTTTTTTGAAGGCTCAACATATGGTCGAGAAGGGTTGTTTAGCTTATCTAGCTTATGTTCTAGATACTACTACAGAGACTCCAGTGATTGATTCAGTGCCCGTGGTCCAGAAGTTCACCGATATGTTTCCTTCTGATCTTCCAAGCATGCCGCCAGATCGTGATATCAATTTCTATATTGATTTGGCTCCAGGTACCCAGCCTATATCTATTCCACCGTACCGCATGGCTCCAAAAGAGTTGAAGGAGTTGAAAGAACAGGTAGGAGTTGCTAGCAAAGGGGTTCGTCAGACCGAGTGTGTCGCCTTGGGGTGCAACGGTGTTATTCGTGAAGAAGAAAGATGGGACTATGCGGATGTGCATTCATTACCGCCAGCTGAATAAAGTTACCATTAAGAACAAGTGCCCGTTGCCGCGTATTGATGATTTGTTGGACCAATTGCAGGGTATCAGGGTGTTCTCTAAGATCGAACTAGATCGGAGTACCATCAGTTGAAGATTCGTGATTCAAACGTTCCAAAGACTACTTTCCGGACTAGATATTGCCACTATGAGTTTCTAGTGATGTCCTTCGGTTTGAATAACGCACGATGACGTTTATGGATTTGATGAACCGGGTGTTCAGGCCATATATTGACTCGTTTTCATTGTCTTCATTGATGATATTTTGATCTACTCGCATACCGTGGAGGAGCACGAGCACTATTTGAGAGTGGTGCTTCAGATCTTGCGGGAACAGAAGCTATATGCTAAGTTCTCCAAGAGTGAGTTTTGATTGGATTCTGTGACATTCTTGGATCATGTTGTATCAGGAGAGGGCATTAAGGTAGATCCCAAGAAGATCGAGGTAGTTCAGAGTTGGCCCCGTCCTACCACAGTGACTGAGATTAGGAGCTTCTAGGGGTTAGCAGGTTATTATCGTCGGTTTATGGTGGGCTTCTCATCTATTGCAGCACCTTTGACTAAATTGACCCAGAAGGGTGCTCCGTTCTGATGGTTCAACGATTATGAGGCGAGCTTTCAGAAGCTCAAGATCGTATTGACTTCAGCACCGGTGTTAGTGTTGCCTTCCGGTTCAATGATGTATACCATGTATTGCGACGCTTCACGCGTTAGCCTAGTTTGTGTATTGATGCAAGAGGGGCAAGTTATTGCATATGCTTCATGTCAGCTGAAACCCCACGAGAAGAATTACCCCGTGCACGTTTGGAGTTGGCTGTGATAGTTCATGCTCTTAAGATCTGGAGGCATTATCTTTATGGGGTGTCCTGTGAGGTTTACACCGATCATCGGAGCTTGTAGCATTTGTTCAAGCAGAGGGATCTCAATTTGAGGTAGCGCAGGTGGATTGAGTTACTAAAAGATTATGATATTCCCATCATTTATCATCCAGGCAAGGCGAATGTGGTTACGGATGCCTTAAGCAGAAAGGTGGATAGTATGGGTAGTTTGGTATTCATTTCAGTAAAGGAGAGACCACTAGCATTAAACATTCAGTCCTTGGCTAACAGACTTGTGAGGTTGGATATTTCAAAGCCTAGCCGAGTTCTGGCATGCGTCTTCGCCCAATCTTCACTATTCAAGAAAATCAAGGCTCGCCAATACGACGATCCGCACTTATTAGTTCTCAGAGAGACGGTACTACAAGGTGGTGCCAAGGAGGTTACACTGGTGAAGATGGTGTTTTGCGAGTCTAGGGTCGTCTATGTGTTCCTAATGTGGATGGATTGAGGGAAAATATTCTAGAGGAGGCACAAAGTTCTCGGTATTCTATTCATCCAGGTGCTACGAAGATGTATCACGACCTGACGCAACATTATTGGTGTCGGCGGATGAAGAAGGACATAGTTGAGTATGTATTGGAGGTGCCTAAATTGCCAGCAGGTTAAGTACGAGCATCAGAGGCCAGGTGGCCTATGCCAGCAGATGGTTATACCTGAGTGGAAATGGGAGCGCATCACTATGGACTTCGTAGTTGGGTTGCCTCGGACCTTGAGGAAGTTTGATGCAGTTTGGGTTATTGTTGACAGGTTGACCAAGTCGGCACACTTAATTTCGGTTGTGACCACGTATTCTTCAGAGAGATTGGCCCAGATTTACCTTTAGGAAATTGTTCGATTGCATGGTGTGCCTGTATCTATCATATCAGATAGAGGCCCTCAATTTACTTTGCATTTCTGGAGGGCAGTATAGAGTGAGTTGGGGACCCGGGTTGAGCTCAGCACAACCTTTCATCTGCAGGCCAACCGGCAATCGGAGCGGACGGTTATGATCTTGGAGGATATGCTCGGAGCATGTGTCATTGACTTCGGAGGGCAGTGGGATCGATTCTTGCCTTTGGCCGAGTTTGCTTACAACAACAGTTATTAGTCCAGCATTGAGATGGCTCCATTTGAGGCTTTATATAGTCAGCGTCATTCGCCCATCGGATGGTTTGAGCCCAGCGAGGCTAAGTTATATGGTACTGATTTGGTGAAGAAAGCCTTGAAAAAGGTAAAGTTGATTCAGGAGCGACTTCGCACAGCACAGTCCAAATAGAAGAGTTACATGGATCAAAAGGCGCGTGATTTATCATTTATGGTGGGAGAGAAGGTTCTGTTGAAAGTCTCGCCGATAAAGGGAATCATGAGGTTCAGGAAGAAGGGCAAGTAGAGCCCAAACTTTATAGGTCCATTTGAGGTGTTGAGACGAGTTGGGGAGGTTGCTTCTGAGCTTGCTTTGCCTCCCAGTCTATCAGAAGTTCATCTAGTTTTCCACGTGTCTATGCTCTGGAAGTATCATGCCGACAGGTCACATGTGATAGACTACAACACGGTTCAGTTAGATGAGAGCATGGGTTATGAGGAGGAGCCAGTTGCCATTGTTGACAAGTACGTTCGTCATTTGAGGTCCAAGAAGATTTTTGCGGTAAAAGTTCAGTGGAGGGATCAACCGGTCGAGGAGGCGACTTGGGAGACCAAGGAGGACATGCAGAGAAGATATCCACACTTATTCGACACTCCAGGTACGATTCTAGACCCATTCGAGGACGAACATTTGTTTAAGAGGTAGAGAATGTGACGACCCGACCGGTCGTTTTGCTTTCTAGAATTTCGTTCCCATAAATAAGACTCCCCGTATGTGCTTTTACTATTTTATAACTTGTGGGAATGGTTAGTTCGGGTTTGGAAGGGTTCGGGCTGAAATCGGAACACTTAGTTCCTCAATATTGGCTTAAAAGGGGTAAGTTTGACTTGGGTCAACACTTGTAGTAAACGATCTTGGAATCAGGATTTGACGGCCCCAATAAGTTCGTATGATAATTTTAGACTCGGACATATGTTCGGATCGGGTTTTCGATGACCGGGGAGCGTTTCGCATAAAGTTGAAAGTTGGCACATTGAAGGTTTTAAAGTTCTTTAAACTTGGTTTGAATTTGGTTTTGGTGTTATCGAGGTCCGTTTGGGATTCCGAGTAGGGGAACAGTTCCGTATGGCGATTTAAAACTTGTACGCAAAATTTGGCATCATTCCGAGTTGATTTGATAGGAATCCGATGCACGAAAGTGTTTCTAAAGGTTTTAGTTTCATAATTCAATTCATGCATTTTGGTGTCCGACTCGTACTTCTAGATGTTATTTTGCTGTTTCGAGCGCGCGACTGGGTTCGTGTTATGTTGTTGGATGTGACTGTTATTGGATGGGGTCTCGGGGGCCTCGGGTGTGGATCAGATTGGAAATCGGACTCGGAATTTAGCTCGGGGGACTGTTGATGCACCAATTCTGGTGCGTCCGCACCTGCAAGATTTTGGCTGCAGGTGCAAGCTTTTGATCACAGATGCGGTTTTGGATGAGGGGTATGTGACCTATAAAAGTGGGCTCGCAGGTGCGGTGCCTTTCCGCAGGTGCGCCCAAAGCTGGGCTGGGTGTCTTCTGCAGAAGCGGACCTTTGTCTGCAAAAGCGGCTTCGCAGGTACGACCCAAGATCCGCAGAAGCGGAATCGCTGGAGGGAGTAAGGTCATTTAATATTGGGATTTTGGCAATTTTAGCTCATTTCTTTCATCTCTTGGGCGATTTTGGAGCTTCTTGGAGGGGGGTTTCCACCTAGATATTGAAGGTAAGTAATTTCTATTCAATGTAAGTTAAATACATATAATATGGGTAGATTTTAACATATAAAATTGTGGAAATGGTGGGTTTAGTTGAAAAATCTAGATTTTGATAAAAATGAGATTAACCACGAAAATGATTATGGAACTGGGTGAAAATGTTATATTTGAGTTCGTGAGGTTATTGGTAACAATTATCTTCAAAAATTTTCGGAAACCAGGCACGTGGCCGGGGTGAATTTTAGGAATCTTTCAGATTGGGTTGATTAGTTACTCTAATAGCTAAATTAGTAACTTTTGAGTGTATATTGAATCTTATATGACATTTGGCTAGTTTCGAATTGTTCGGCGGTCAAGTTGGGTCCTTAGAGTAAATTGTGGCCAAAAAAGCGAGCTTTGAGACGAGGTAAGTCTCTTGCCTAACCTTGTAAGAGGGAATTTACCCCATAGGTGGTTTAAATTACTATTTGATTCTAATTGTGGGGGCTATGTACACACGAGGTGATGAGAGTCCGTGCGTAGCTACTAATTGTGCTTAAGTCCGGGTAATTTAGGACCCAAATGATGAAATACTTGCGATGTTTGTACCCTACTTGTCAATTAAAGTGTTTAAATTATATTGAAACTTGTTAAAGAATTTATAAAGACCGAATTTCACTTACTTGGGTTTTGGCGGGTCACTTGACCGTTAATAGAAATTGTGCTTCTTTGTGTATTAGCCTTATAATGGCTTTTAAATCGGATATTCATAGAGTAATCTCTCTTCTTATGGATTAGGCGGTACGACCTCGGCATAAATCGTACGTGTTAATGCTTGGATCTCGAATGCACTTGATATTATTTTCATGAATTGGAAGATTATAATTTATTTAATTATTCGAAATTTATTTGGAATTTGTATGCGTTAGTGGAAGACTTTTGAAATTTATTATTAGTTAAAGAATTATTTAATCGTTGTTGTCCTTGTGTAATATTATTATTCACATATTCTATGTCTGTTTAGCATTCCAGTATTTTATTGTTAGCCCATAGTAAGTGGCGATGTCGATCCCTCATCACTACTTCTTCGAGGTTAGATTGGATACTTACTAGGTACATGTTGTTTATGTACTCAAGCTACACTTCTGCACTAATCGTGCAAGATCTAAGGCAGGTGCACATGGCAGTCATTCCGGCGCACACCCCCGATACCCCGAGGCTTAGTGGTGAGCTGCTTTCTGGGTTCGTTTTGCAGCACTCTGAGTCTCACTTTTGCATTTTATTATCTGTCTACTCTATTTCAGACAGTAGTTTAGAGTTTGTATTTTCTACTAGTGCTCATACACTTATGACACTAGGTCTTGGACCACATGCTAGTAGACTTTATGATTTTTGGGAGTATTATTTCACTGCATTTTCTCACTCATTATCTTTCCCTTTACTTTATTGAATTCTCTACTCCTTATTTTCTTGAGAAATGAAATTCAACTATTTGAAAATTTATTAAAAAGAATAATTATATGGGTAGTTCACTGTTGGCTTGCCTTGCGGCGATGTGGGGCGCCATCACGGCGTATAGGGAAAATTGGGTCGTGACATTAGGTCTTCTTCTTCCCAAATTTTTTGATTTTCTGATTCAATCATGTCTCCTTCCTCCGATGTAACTAAAACTCCAATCACCCATACTTCATCTTCAACAACATGCAATGGAAACACCATTGCGTCCACTCATCCCTACTTTCTTTATGCTTTTGATACACCAAGGATGATACTGGTGAACACACTATTTGATGTTCGTGGCTATGATGGATAGAGCAGATCCATCTTGATCTCCCTTTCAACCAAGAGCAAATTGGGGTTTATTGATGATTCATGTCCTATGCCATCTCCTGCAGACCCTACTTATTCAACCTAGAGCAAATGTAATCACATGGTCACCTCCTAGCTGTTGAATTCTCTAACTAAGCTCATTACTGATAGTGTTCTTTATTCAAAAACTTCTAAGGATCTCTGGTTGGATCTGGAGCATAGGTTTTGACAACCTAATAGAGCTAAGTAATGCCACTTGCAAAAAGAACTAGCTGATTTAGTACAAGGGTCAGCAGATATTGCCAGTTACTTTACTAAAATGAAGTGATTATGGAATGAATTGGACACTCTCAACACTGACATGTATTGCTCACGTAACTGTGATTGTGGCGGAAAGAAGAAAATGCAACATTTTAAGGAAGATGAGAGACTCATTCAGTTTCTCATGGGATTGAATGAGACTTATGGACATGCTAGAAGCAATATACTCATGATTAAACCACTACCCTCAGTCAATCAAGCATACTCTCTTCTTATGCAAGATGAGAATTAAAGGGAAATTCATGTCAATTCTCAATTTCCAACAGATGGTGCTTCTATTATGGTGAGAAACCAAGGATCTCAAAATCATCAGAATTCTGCAGGATCTCACTTCAACCCTCAGCAGAAAATTGGAAACAATTCCTATAAAGGAAAGAAGAATGCACAAATATATTCCTACTGTAAGATGACTAACACACAATTGAAAACTGTTACATACTTGTGGGATTTCTTGCTGACTTCAAATTTATTAAGAATAAGAGAGTTCAAAATTCTGCAAAGGGCAACTCAGTTGCTGCTGTTGTAGAAGATACAAGAAAATTCAGAGCAACATGGCAGAAGGACCTTAGTTTTCTCATAAACTTTCATCAGATCAATTCAGCCAATTGGTCAATCTTCTGAATCAAATACAAACAGGACAGGGAGCTACCTAGGAAGCTAATGCAAATTCTTCTGCTGATATACTGTTTACCAATTCTCCATCCTGTTATTCAATTATTAATTCTAATCTTACCAACTCCTGGATCATTGATTCAGGGGAAACTGAGCATATGTGTTTCAATGCTAAAAGATTCTTATTCTTAGTGTCATTACCTGCTCTTGTAATGGTAAAATTGCCTAACTATTCTAGGATAAACGTCACTCATGCATGGAGTGTTTCTATTTTTTCAAGCTTACTTTTGGAAAATGTTCTTCACATTCCTAGTTTCAGATATAACTTACTCTCAGTACATAGGCTTTGTCAAAGATTCAGATGTCTCTTAGGGGTCGTTTGGTACGAACACAAGTAATACAGGGATTAGTAATGCAGGGATTGTAGTGCTGGGATTATTTTTTATCAAGTGTTTGGTTCATTGTATTAAAAATTAATTATGCAATGTATAAGTCTGGATTTAGTAATTTTAAGTCTTATCCATGTATAGCTAATCCAGGGATTAGTAATCCCTTTCTTTCCTTGGTATTAGTTAATCCCTCATATGAGGTATAACTAATCAAGTATTAGGTAGGAGTAAATTAAATTGACCAACCAAACATATTGGACGGATTAAATTTTTATACGAGGATTATTTTACTTAATACGGCCTACCAAATGACACCTTAATTTTCACTTCTTTTGGGTGTATTTTGCACGGCCCTCTCATGAAGAGACCTCAAATTTTTGGTGAAGCTAAGGAGGGACTTTACTTATTTTCGCCTAGTATGACAGAGTTTAGGAATTTATCTTTAGAAACTATCACATCTTTATTTCCAGAATCTTTTTCTAATTCAGTTTCAGCTTCTTTTTCTTTTCCTATCTTATCAAAAACGGAAGCTGATGTAGGACTGTGGCATGTAAGATTGGGGCATTTGCCTTTCAACCCAATGAAATATATCAGTTCCATTTCAATGCATCTTCCTGTGATTTTTAATTATTTATTTTCTGTTAGTCTAGAAATTGTAACAAATGGAGTATACTCCACGAATTCTATGTTTGAACTTACATAGTATTATATAACTAAAATTTTCAGTTTGTCAAAAGAAAAAAAAAAAGAATATACTCCATAATTCTTAAAAGGAAAGATGCAAAAACAGAAAATTGAATTTTTTTTTCTTTGGCAACTAAAAAATTTTCATTATCAATGGAGTAATATACAGTAAAACGCTCAGTCATGTATAGAAATTTTTTTTTTCTATTTAATCATATCTTGACTAAAAATAAAATCTATTAAGTGCAAGTAATATCAATTTTACTACTGGAACTATTTAATAGAGAAAATAAAGACTGATATTTACGATGGGTTATGATAGTTATTTGGATGGTGGAACTGGACGTAGCAAAAAGGATTAAAAAAATAAGATGGATTAACGAATGTTTTATTGTAGCCAATATAATAAATTTTTAGCCGTGACTTGCAATCAAGTATAATATCAAAACGGCCAATTACGTCAGTCTCTCTTATTAGTACTAATTAGCGGCCCATAGTTTCGGTGTAAACAATCAAGCAATATCACAACCAATTTTTTTCTGTTTTTCTTTTGATGTACCAAAACAACCTTAAGTAGAAGATCTCTAGAGAATCTATCACGAAAATTTCCCAATTTTTTAAAAACTTTTTGACATTTTAGAAAACTAAGAAGTATTTGTTAAGTTTTCTTTTTAAAAAGAAATCGCCCTTAATAGTGTTATAGACAAATATTCTTATTATTAAACCTATGATGTATTAACTTTTACTTGCCATTAAAGTCTTCATGGTTTTGAATATTTTAATACTACTTGATCTGTTTTTGACTGTTTTTTAAAACTTAGATTCAGGCTCCTCTAAATTTTGAACGATAAACGAACGTCCAAGTGAAGTGGAACAACACATGAAAATCCTTATAGATGTCAAATATGAAATGATGACACTTTTATTTTTAAAGGGCAAATAAAACCGCACCATGGCTCCAAAAGCAGAAGACATTAATTAGTGGATAACCACTTAATTAAGCGTGATATGAGCTTTGGAATTGGATTTAATTCGTCTCCAATTTCGAAAAGATTAACATATACTCTATCCAATTCATAATAAGTGACCTTTTGGCCTTTTTATTTTGGTCCAAAATAAGTGTCTTTTTTATATAATCAAGAATAAATTAACTTTAGTTTTTCAAATTTGCCCTTGTTTACGTATCTCAATGTGTCAAGTTAACAATAAGCAAATTTTAATTAAGGGTATTTTAGTCAAAATACTTATTTGTTTTTTAGGAGTTAGTATTTTATTAAGGGGTATGCCAAAGGCAAAAAAATCACTTATTATGGACCGAAAAAAATACCCTGATCAAATGCTAAAAGGAAAACTACCTAAACTCCTAAAGGAACTAGCTTGTAACTAGGGAAAACTAATGTATTTACGAGATTATTTTATTCTAATTAAGATGCTTAATCAACTTTTCCAAGGTTTGAACATATGCCAATATCATTGGTTGAATAGAACCACACAAAAAAAAAATTGTCTAGTGCACTAAGCTCTCGTTATGCGCAGGGTCCGGGAAAGGACTACACCATAAGGGTCTATCTTATCCTATATTTCTACAAGAGGATATTTCCACGGCTCGAATCCGTGAGCTTTCGTTATGCGCGGGGTCCGAAAAAGGACTGCACCATAAGGGTCTATCTTATCCTGTATTTTTACAAGAGGATGTTTTCACGGCTCGAATCCGTGACCTCTTGGTCACATGGCAGCAATTTACTAGTTACGCCAAGGCTCCCTTTCAAAATAGATAAAAAAATAAATTAATCCCCTCTCACGGTAGACAAGATGCAGGAAGAGTAGAGAAACATATGCCTTAGTGAGAAGGTATGGTAGGTTGGCGATGGTGTCTAAGAAGAGGTAGATATAGGCCAAAGAAGTATTGGGGAGAAGTGATTAGACAGAACATGGCACAGCTTCACCTTATCGAGGACATGACCCTTGACAGTAGGGTGTGAAGGTCGAGAATTAGGGTAGTAGCCTAGTAGGTTAGCATGTAGTCGAGTGTCTTTTTTTTCTATACCAGTAGTACTAATATTATTCTTGTATTTTCTTATTATTCAATTTATATTACTACCTGTTATTTGTTTTGCTTCATTTTTCTTATTATCTTGTTGTTGTTACTGCTCCTTTTTCGTGACTTCTCCACTACCGTATTTTTTTTCAACACTATTGTTACTATGCTTTTCTTGAGCCGAAGATCTATTGAAAATAGTATCTCTACTTTAATAAAGTAAGAGTAAGGTCTACGTATATACTATCCTCCTCAGACTTCACTTATGAAATTATATTAATTTATTATTGTTGTTTCATTTGAAAAGAAAGAGGTATTTTTTGCGTTGATCCTAGATGAACCTCGCAAAAATTGATGTGGCTCTGTTATTGCTCCAATCCGATCGTTTTTTCACAATATAAAATATATGTTCTGTATTCTTTGTATTTTTAGCAAATCACTCTTGTGTTAAAAATAAAAAGGAGAGAACAATTTACAAATAAGAAAAGCATATAACGTAACACGTCGTATCACGTATGAATGTGCCATGACTTGACATGTAAAACTTTATCAATGTGACATGACTTGGCATTTAATTTATCACTTGCTCGTTGCATTTTCGAAAATTAAGTTGGAGCAGTAACTTACTCTAAATGAAGAAAAATATAAATTTTCAAATATCATTCTCATGAACTTAATTTTCGCCAAAAAGAAGAATTTTTTTTATTAAAAAAATTCTTATAATGTTAAAAATCTCTCTTTTGCTATAAACGCGAGCGAGGAAAAAAAACTCGAACTCAACAACATCTATGCCCTGAGATTTTACCTTCTATCACAGTTTATTTACTACGAAAATCAATATTAAAGCAGCTGGAGAAAAATAGTAGACAATTTAATTGAATACTCTTCCTATCTAGACGTAGCTTACTCTGTCATTTTTCCTTGTCATATTTTGTAGATAGGTAATAGATAGAAGAGAGGACTAGTTCTGGAGTCCAAAAGAACTAACGTATCTATATTTGCAGCTGGTTGAATAAAATGCCCAAATTAATTGATGAGAGCTTTTGCTATAAAGTCGAGAAAGATGTTTTCTCTTAAAAGAAGGAATAATGCAAAAGATAACTTAAACATAGCCCATAGGTATTAAAAGACAGAGTCAAGGCTGTTGGCACTCCTTAATAAATAAATAAAGAAAGAAAGAAAAAGAAAGATTGACCATGATCCATAAATCCATAGAGTACTAGGTTGTTTGCCATGATTAGGGCATCAGATACCCCCACTTCGATCTGCCCATATGCATTATGATTTTTATATTGTTCTAATCGAGGGAGTCAAATGGGCGGGTCGCGTCGATTTTGAGCAGTAACAGAGCCACATTTGGATTATATCCCAATTCGCTCAACTCTTTTCAAGTTTTACTTAATATGTGTTGTCTTTTTATGAATTGTATAATTACTAAATAATACTTTTTTTCTTTTGTTATGATCATATATAACATATGAAACAAAAAAAAAATTATCTAATATATTTTGGCAAAGTTATTCATGGATCAATTTAGACTAAAAATTGGCCCAACTTTAAATGGGTTGAGATGAATTAGGTCAAGATAGGCTAAGTTTGAAAAATAAGCGAGTCAATAACCAGCCCAACCTTAAACAGATTGTGCGGGTCATTTGGGCTTGGACCAAATTTGACAGCCCTAATCCTAATTTTTGTTGTTGTTTTTTCTTTTTTGATTATATGTTTTCTAAAATTTACTGCCTGATTAATTCAAATTCGCTCGTAAAGTTATTTAAGAGGAAAGTTCTCCTACGAGGAGTTTTTCCATTCCAGAGTTCAAAACCAATATCCCTAGCTAAGAAATCCACTAAGCTGAGTTTAGCTTCTCTTTAATTAGATATGTCAGCATTATTGTAATGATGACACATATAAGTTGATCATAATAATATATATATATATATATATATATATATATATATATATATATATATAACAAATCTAGCTAGGACGATTATCTTTAGTTTTGTCAATTTCTGGTAATAATGATATCAAATCAAGATTGTTGCCTTGTGTGTTCATAGTCCAATTATTTATCATGACTGGATTGGACTAGATGGCCATTGGTAATCTTGCAGTCTCTCTTTTTTTTTTTTTTGGTTACTTATTAGCAGTTAAATGTGATAAGAAGAATCACCAAAACTAATGTCTATGCAACTAGAAAACCATCTTTTTACTATAGACTAGAATATAAGAGTACGTGACAACAGATTTAATAGCATTAGGGAATGTGTTAAAAGTTTATTTTAAGAAGTGTTTACTGTCAAAAAGTTTTTAGAAAATAAAAAAGAACAATCTGGTGCACGAAACTTCCACTATGCGCAGGATTCGGGGAAAGACCGGATCACAAGAGTTTACTGTACCCAACCTTACCCTACATTTCTGCAAGTGACTATTTTTTCGGCTTGAGTTGTTGAAAATACTTCAACAAAAAAAGAAGGAAAAAACACTTTTAATGGAAAAAGAAAAAAAAAACATGTATACACTTCTGTCATGTGTTTTCCATATTTGCACAAATAATACAAGCATAATTTATGTAAGAATTTATGTATTATTTCAAGGAGAATTTAAATGTTTGATGTACTATGTAAGTAGTTTTTTTTTATATATATATATTATATGCATTAGTTATACATAGATTAAACAATTACAATGACAAAAATACCCTTCTAATTTATATCTTCATTCAAGACAAACTTTTATTTCGTTTAAGAAGTAAATATATAAACTATACCTGGTATATTCGCAACAAACCAAACATTACAATCTCTGCATTATTAATAACCCCTGCATTATCAATCCCCTTATATGTAATCCTTCATTGTCAATCTTGCATTACTAATTCGTACATTAATTGTATCCATGCATTATTAATCCATGCATAATTACTTTGAACCAAACAGCCCCTAATAATATTGCATATAACTTAAACCTCAAGTCTCTCAATGTAAGAAAAATTACACTGTTTAATATAGGTAATTTAACATGTAATAGCATGCTACTTAATTATTATTTCTATCATCAGGATACTAATTCATACTCATTATTTAGATTTGTCTGTGTTTACATCATAATAGACCTGATTGTTAAATATGTTTTACATCATTAATGCAAAAAACTCAAATAAACTCATATGATAACTGTACATAATAGATGGAATTGATAATAAATAAAATGCTTTTGAGTTTCAAAGGAATTTCTCACAGATGCTCCTCTCTCTATGTACTTATTTTTGAACACAAGCCTCAAATTTAAAAAGTGCACGTAAATATTCATACACCCATTGGTAACAAAAGAAAACCTCCAGCTAAGGGGTACGTACTAGGTTAAATGTGTGTATAAGTATCCTTCTGTTTTCCCTTCTTAGCTCAATGATACTCTTCTCTTCTTCTTCTTCTTCTTCTTCTTCCTCCTCAAATATTCCTAGCTCCTCCTAAAATCTTTTTTCTTTTTTCTCCTTTAGCTTGTTAAATCCAATTAGTTATTCACATAGAAATCTTTTCTAGCTCTTTTCTTTCCTTGTCTTGTTAATTTCCTCACTCTTATTTATGTGAATATGCATCCATTGATTCTTCCCATAATGTTAATTTCATAGCTAATTAAGATTTCTTATTTGATTATGCTTCTTGATTTTATTTTCTACACTATTGGAGTAATATTAAGTATAAACGGAGTGATATGAAGAGTGAGGGTTGATATAAATCGACCCGAATTTATTTGAGATTAAGATGTTGTTATTGTTGTTTTATGCACGCTTCTGATTCCCTTCTCCCTTTGAGTTGTCGCGGGATTGATCGATGAAATGATTGATCCCTTGCTCAGTTGCTCTCGCATTCTAATGTTTCTTATTCTCTTTCTGCCGTAGGTGAGATTTCTGCTTATTGTAGTCACTGGTCATCGACTTGGGGTTCTTTGCACCTGGATAATACTTGGAGTATTCTTGTGTACGTCTCGATATATCCTTGATCAAATAAAGTTGCCCTGTCTATTGGCCAAGCTTAATTTCGAACGGATTCAATCAAATCTTCTCATAATTTAATTTCCTAGTACTAGATTTGTTCTATTAATAGGTTATTCCTTTCTTTATATATATATGCTGAATTACTCAATAATAAGGAGTACTTCCTCACATTATTTGAACCTAAACCCATGTCCCAAAAACCCATTCTTATAGATTTATATTTACTAAGACATGGTTTATTTTGTGTTTAGTACAATTTCCTTCTGCTTCGTCTTCTCTAAATTACAGAAATATAGCTCTATTGATTTTGAAAATCTAGGTCTAAATGATATATATAGAACTAGAGATCTTCGCGTGGAGTATATATCTTAGGCATGAAAGAATATCATCCAAATCCAAGAGTACTAGGGGTATAGGAACAGAGCTACATGGTTCGAGAATTCAACTGAATCTCATTCTTCTGAAAATTATAATGTGCAAATATAAAATTATTTTATTATGTATATATAAATTGTTGAATCACTTTGACATGCCTAACATATATTTCCAGTTTTATGGAAAAAAATAACTCAAAAATTATTTCGATTCACAGGAAATGTGACATTCTTACGTTCTTTTTAATTCATTTATTAGAATTTCTGGCCTGCCACTGAGTTTGGTTTTCGCCCTCTTCTTCCGGAGACTAATTCTTCACACAGTTAGATCATAGATGGTGCATGGATTGACATACAGTTGTTGCTTGCTGGTGCAGCACCATCAAGATTCACATAGAAATATGGAGCAGAAATTGAAATGAAATCTGCCCTATTAATTTGATACGAGAATCTTGATGATGCTGCATTAGCATATGATGACTTAATAATTCTTTCTGCAAAAAAGTTGGGAATATGAACATTATCCCATCTTAATTTGGTGAGTGCTCTCTAATTTGAACTGTGAATATTCTATAAATGCAATTGGTAGTTACTGCTTGCTTTGGTTAATTAATCTGATGAAAGTTTTCTTATAACTACTGAACTTCAATTCATGAAGGAAATATATTAGTAAAAATCTTACCAAAAAAAATATATTCCTTACAGAAATTCGTAAAAGAAGAGAACTATATACTAATGTCATCTGTGATAGTTTGATTACAGGTCATTGTTGCACCAGTTGAGATGCGCGAATCCAGCATAGCTTTAGGGAACAAAGTCAATTAAAGCTAAGGAAGGGAAGAGTACAGGAAGCAGCAGCTTATAAATGTATTTTGAAACAGCAAACTATTAGTACTTCATTTTGTACTGATGCATATTAATTATCTATCTATATTATCCTTTCAATCAATAAATAAAATAAAATGAAGGGTGCTTGTTATATATTTATTTATTCTGTTCTTTTATCTAATAAAGTTCATATTTATTTATCCACGCTCACCGCGCCAATCTCCCCCTTAACTAAGCGTATTAAATTAAAGTAATATAGGTAAGAAGCATATGTTGGAAAAAATATTTTAGCCCTTGTAGTTTTTAATTGAGGCATTGTTACGTTGTTGTTGTTTGTTGTATATTGGATTGTCTCACATTTTTTGGAGATGAAACTAGAACTCCCCACCCTCATTTGTTTTGTCCACCCTATGCATGGTTGGACAAATTAGGAACTGCAGTTCCTATAACTATAATATTTTGGCTCGGTTGGACGAGATTTTAATTTCTCATCCGATGTTCGGTATTTAAATTGGACCCCGATTATATTCGGATTCGCACAAGGTAAGACCTCATTCGGAAGTAGAGCTCCTTACCAAGCATATTTTCATACCCAGGGGTCGACTCGAAACCTTTGATCAAGGGATCGGAGAAGCAGCCCATCCGCTGCACCACATCCTTTGGTGGTAATACCATAGCCTGATGGCCAGCATCACTGCACGTACTGATTTTCGGTTAATTATCCATGAATTATAGGTTTTTTTAACCCAAAAAAAGAAGAAAAAGGAAATTAGAACGCAATAGATCTCTTAAAATACAAGGCTACTCTGGTATAAGAAACTCATGTAGACCCGACTTACTCAGATTTGTCGTATACGGTCCATTAAATGGAAAAGTACTCCTAATTTTGTGTTTTCTTTATTTCTGAGGCCCGACCCAAAAACTTTTACAGGTTAAAAGTAGAGGGATTTTAATCAAACCCACCACACTCCTTAGCGTGGTACATACTATAGTATCCATTATACTGGCAATGAATAGATAACATGTGTGTGTTTACATACACTTCTATGACTTAACGTTGATCAAGTAGATCTATTATCACCTCAATATGTCACTTTAGCCTATATCGCCAAGTTTCCGAAATTTATTTATTTATTTTAAAAATATTTTTTATCATAAGTGCATTTCGTCCGTTTGATAAATCAATTTAAAAAATACTCGTGCCAATATTAGAATAGGAATTTGAGCGCTTGACCAATATTCCCAAAGTGATTCAAAAAAAAATTATTTCCAACTTTCAAAAAATAGATTCCGCTACTACTAAAAAACACCTTTCCTCCCTAAAAGTTTGATTAAAACACATCAACTCTCGAAAATAAGCATTTTTGGCTTCCTAGAAAGCTTGAGAAAACATGCTAACTTTTGGTGAATTAATGCCGTTTGGTTTAAATAAAAGGTTTGAGTAAATCTTTCCCATGTGTAAATTAGGGTCAAATTACCCCCAAAACTGCCTACTAACTTTGGCCCTAATTACATATGATGACTGATAAGCACTTTCAATAATTATCTTCCCGGCCCTATTCCGTGGTAACATTAGTTTACCTGGTTGAAGTCACTACAAGACAATCCAGTTTTTTGTTCAAGAATTCCTATCTTTGTTTTGTTACTTCACTAATACAATTAATCCATAACTAGATAGGGGAAAGGAGGGAAAAGTCAATCCAAACGCTTAATTTGCACGAGCCCTGAACTAGTATTAACTTCTTTTAGTACCAAAACATTTATCATCTTGAGCGTGCAAGGAAAACAATTGAAGCTGCATTAATAAGACTTTAATTTCCTGCAAGTTGAAAACGAGCATTGTAGTCTGGTATATCCTATATAGAGAAAATTCGTATGGCCAGTACTGAAACAACAAAGAAATGGTCCATATTTTGTAATGAATTGATATGGGTGCACGTCGACTAATTCTACAGGACTCTTGTTATCTCTTACCAACAAAAGTATGGGTAACTCCGTTTACCAACTTGGATTGATGGAAGAAATTAGA
Source organism: Nicotiana obtusifolia (assembly GCA_002018475.1). NCBI lineage: Eukaryota > Viridiplantae > Streptophyta > Magnoliopsida > Solanales > Solanaceae > Nicotiana > Nicotiana obtusifolia. Next base: position 32,852 of record MCJB01027576.1, read on the forward strand.
GAAATTTTCAGAAACCATTATTGTTTAGTGGCTATTAACTTCCTGTAACTATTATATACATAATTACTTCCTGTAGCTATATTTCAGTTGTTATGGTAATATATTCGATGTATTCGCGCTACTGTATTCATGAATACAGTAGCAAATATCAGCTAAAAAATAGGGCGGTCCAATTGTCAGCCATTGTATTCACATGTATTCATGAATACAGTAACATCAAGCAACGTAATGATAGATCTCTCCAGTTGTTTAATAATGGAAAGCTGCTAATTTAACGTGATACACTCCTAATATAACTCAACTAAATCGATTATAACACGCAACATTATCAATCCAATCAATGGGAAGATTATCAAACGCTAAACACCAAAATACAGAGCATTCTTCAGAGTTTCAGTCCCTCTTCTTCTTTTTTTTCTGATACAGTTCGAGTTTTTTTTTTTTCCTGATATTGTTCGAGGTTCTGCTCGGAATTGATACAATTATCTACAGAAGTATTTTAAAATTCGATTTTCTAGATGGCAAGTTTAACAGTGCTAATTCGTCATTCTGGCAAGTGAAACATTGAAAATTGTTATGTCGATTATTCGATTGATGGGATATTGATAAAGGAGTATGCGTCATATAATGATTTGGTTGCTTCAATTTGGAAGCAACTTGGCATAGATTTGAGCTCCAACTCAATTAAAATTGAATACAAAGTGGAACAAAATTGCACGTCTATGGAAATACACAATGACATGGGTTACAAGGTGTATGTAGAGTTGAAAAAGGAGAACAGAGATTTTGGGATGTATCCATTGTGTATAACTACATTGGATAAAGAAATTGTAGATGGAGAAAGTTCATTTCAAAGAGACCTAATGCAACTTGACGCAATCGATGCGGTGAATAAATTTGATGTAGTTGATATACTTGCACTTGCGTCTTTAAACTCTGGTGAACCAATTGAGGTTTTCGAACCAGAAAGGGATTTGATTATTTAAAATACTAATCAAAAAGAGCTGATGGTTGGACAAGTATTTAAGGATAAGGCCACATTAAAGGCGGTGATGGAGCAATAGCAATTACTGAAAGGTTTCAATTTCGTTTTGATAGGTCAAATGCTATCAGGTTTGAGTGTTATTACTTACAACCTCTTCACCAATATGTTGTGTTCAACTGCATGTATATGTATTCATAATAGTTTTATAATGTATTCATGGTAGCATATTATTATACAACATATATTATGTTGTATTTATAATATATGCTTTCTTTTATGATATGTTTCTGTAGTATGCAATATATGAATACATCATGTATTTATGCCAGATACAACCTGTAATAGTAATCTACTGCCTGCATATGTCATACTAAACCTAGTGCTTGTATTCTGTTATATCTAACAGTTGTATTCAATGTATTCAAGTTTATTTTGTATTCACAGTATTTTATTTATTTCTAATACATGGTATTACTGCTGTATTTCACAAATAATGTTATTAACTTTTTATATTCTGTTCAATAAATACCTGTTTGAATTCAATGTATTTCAAATATTTTTTTTTCTTATATTCATGTATAATGTATGTAATCCATATATTCATTGACAGATACATGTTTCGTACAAATGTCCAAATCTAATATTTCTATGTTTAATGTAGGTTGTACCATCGACTGAACACTTACACATAGTGAATGATGAAGGAAGATATTACACTGTTTGCCTCCTAAGGAAAAATTGCAGTTGTGGCAAGTTCTAAGTTGACGAGTTACCATGCCCCCATGCTTGGGCTGTCTTGAAAAGCAAATTCCTAAAGCTAGAAGATTATTACTCGGACTATTACAAATCAAAATCTGTTGTAATCTCATACGAGGTGCCAGTGTATCCTCTGCCTGACCGAAGTAAATGGAATATACCAGCACATATGTCAGAGGAAGTTGTCTTACCACCCAAATAGAAAAACCTCTAGGAAGGCCAAAGAAGAAGTGCGATAAGCCGTTAAATAAATTACTTCAGAAGAAAAATCAACATTCGTGTAGTATATGTGGGCAGGGTGGACATAATAAGCGTACTTGTAGAAATGCTCCACGTAGGAATTAGTTGGTGTTCTAATTTTAATTCGTGCAGTCACTGTTTTTTTATTTGTTCAAATTATACATTCAATATTGATTTCTTGGTATATTGGATTGTTATTGGATGAATTCTTTAAGTTTAGATACTAAATTGAATGTTGTTATGGTTAGTGGTATCTTAAAAAAGTGATGTGTGTGTGTGTGTATATATATATATATATATATATATATATATATATATGTACGTATGTGTTATAATTCGATTCAAAATGAGGTATAGCTGGACATGTATACATATAATACAGAAATGTATAAAAAATTTTTTGAATACATATATAATTCAATTCAAAATACTTTTGAATACATAATACAACTATGTACATGATTATACTAATACATAAATACAGCAGAAGACAAACATAGGAAATAAAATATAATATAATAATTGAATCTAGTTAAGTTTGAAATATAGTAAATACAGTAAAATACGGTGAATACAACCAGAAAAATAGTGAAAACAATTACTGAATTAAACACAATATAGCAATAATATGTATTAGCAGCAGAATACATAATACAACTATGTACATGATCATACTAATACATAAATATAGTAGAATATATGTATTAACAACATAACTTACATACTATTAATATAACTTTTGTATACATAATACAACTACGTACATGATTATACTAATACATAAATACAGCAGAATACAAACGTAGGAAATAAAATAAAATATAATAATTGAATCTAGTTAAGTTTGAAATATAGTAAACACAGTAAAATACGATTAATACAACTAGGAAAACGGTGAAAACAACCACTGTATTAAAATCAATATTGCAGTAATATGTATTAGCAGCATAATACATAATATAACTATGTACATGATCATACTAATACATAAATACAGCAGAATACATGTATTAACAGCATAATTTACATACTATTAATATAACTTTTGAATACATAATACAACTATATACATGATTATACTAATACATATAACTGCTATATTGAGTTTAATTCAGTGGTTGTTTTCACCATTTTTCTGGTTGTATTCCGAATACATGTATTAACAGCATAACTTACATACTATTAATATAACTACGTTTTATTACATTATTGACAGAACTTTTGAAAAAACATTAAAGTTAAAAATGAGTATTGAATCATGAGAATTTAAATACATAGGCATATAAAAAATAAATTTAAATACATAGGCATATAAAAAATAAATTTAATGTATTCCGAGTGACAGTTGCATTAAGACAAGAAGATATTCATGTATTCAAAACCAAAAAGGTTGCGTAAAACCATGATCAATTCAGCAATAAGCTGAAAATACAATCCGTATAACATAATACTATTCTAAAACTATCTTCACAGAAGTATCTTATTCTGTGATTTGCCTAACAATCTTTGCGGGTGCTTCATTGTCGCTTATTGCATCGGCGTCTAACTTTCGCATAGCATAGTCCCAAAGGAGGGCACCATATCTTTGACGGAGTAAATTAGCATCAAAGGTTTTTTGTGGAACCAATCCATAAGTATTCAAATACTATGCATATGCTGCGACAGACAAACCACAATCTTGCTAATAGATTTGAGAAGGGCATTGAATGCCTCCTTACCCGATGGATAATCACAATATCTCTCGCTCTCGACCAAATCAAAATGTAGTCTTGGGATGATTGTGCAGTTCTTCTTAGTGGATAAATATGAATGTATGTATGAAATACAACACAACTATTTTAATGGCATCTGAATCGTTGTCAAAACCCCAATTCTTGTCATCAAAGCATTTTAACAAAGCTTTCTTCTTGACATTATTTGCACCGCAAAGTATGTATCCATAATCGTGTTAGGCATCTTAGTGTTAAACTCAAAATCGTCAACGTCACCAACACAATTGAGACCAGTAACTACCGCAAACTCCCTGGTTGAAAAGCATAATGTTGTACCATTCACATGTATTAAAAATGAATCAATAGGACTTTCTTCCCATGAAGCACCTGAACAACTGATGTTGAACCTCACAGTGCTTCATATCGAGGAATCCTCTAAAACAAGTAGTACCAAATAGTTTGTACTAATCTGGAGTAAGCTTGTCTTTGAGGTCGGAGATTATGTCGGTGTTAGTATAGGAACTAATATGCGGCGATAAAATAGGCGAGTGTTTAACAAAGAGTTTTTTTTCCTGCATACAAAAATAATTAAAAAGATAAAATATATGATTGAAAATACAAATGAATACAGTTAGGTTGAATACATAACTCATTCATGAATACAACATAGTACACTGATAATTACAACAAAAACTGTGAGTTATGGCAATAACTGTTATTTTTAATACAGATGGATACAGTTAGGTTGAAAATACAGATGAATACAATTAGATTGAATGCATAACTAATTGATGAATAACATCAAAATGATAGAACTAACAATGCATTTAAAAATGTCGTTGTATGAACTCAAATACATATAAATACATCTAAATACAACAGTCAAAAATCACTGTACAAAATAAAAATCAGTATATGCCCTTATCAAATACATATAAATACATCTAAATACAAGAAGAGAAAACCACTGTACAAACTAAAAATCAATGTAAGCGGACTCGAATACGCATAAATACATCTACAATTCCTTGCCGTTCTGTGTTTCCGAGCTACTTCCTTTAGCGACCTCTTTTCCTTTGCTCCTAGAAGCATCGTCCATAAGTTTCCTTCTCTTTTTCACATCAGGAAGCGTTCATTTTTTCGAATATTTCTCATCTTAACCTTGTTTCATAGGGTCATTGCGTATTTTTGTTCTCCTTTCAGCTTCAATGGTTGCTGATGAATCTGTCAATACAAGTTCCTCTTGAGTGATTTGCAAATCGAAAGATGGCCCTTCGAAATTGAATGCTTTAGTGGATATACCTTGGGTAACCCTATTCGGAATTGTTGAATCGGCCATTGAAGAGGAAATTTAAAGTATTCTGCAGAAAATCTAACAATGGTGAATATTTTTTTAAAAAAAAATTATTGAAGAGAAAAAAGAAGAAGATTTAACCGGCCAAAAACCCAAAAACTTTAACACTTACCACAACTTTTTGGAGAAAAAAAAGTTGAAAATTGAGAGAGACAATGGTGCTGTGAGAGAACTATAAAGCTTGGAGAAGACAATGAGGAGAATCGTGGTTCAATACTGGGGAAGACAAACTTGCTGTGAGAGAGAGATCGTGGAGAGAGAAATTAGATATATTGTGCAGGGATTTTGGGAGAGAATAACTGAAAGAATGAGAGAGAAAAACATTAGATAACGTATTTAATGCCTTGACGGTAGTGTATACTATAAATACATATTTTGCTATAAAAAAATAAAAGGTAGCTATAGAAAATAATATTTTAATAGGATTTTTATTTATAATAAATAAGGTGTGAACTTTTGCTATAAGAGGTAAAATTTCCAACAAATTACCTATTGTTTTTGCCTCTCTAAAATTAGAACATGAGATCTCATGATTCTTAATCCACTTAATTAATTAACCACTAATGGGTCATTTGGTATGATGGATAAACAAAAATAATTTTGGAATAAAATTTTTTAGTGCCGTCCTATCTCTTATTTGGTTACTAATCCCGGGATAAATTATCCTAGGATTAAAAATAGTCTGGAATAACTTATCCTTGGATAACTTATACCAGCCAGAGAGTGGAACAGTAATAAAACAGTAAAATTGACAACAACATACTAAACAGTAAATAAGAAATAATACCAGAATAATTAATCTCAGCATAACTAATCCTTATATAACAATTCCAGCATAACTTGTCTTCAAACCAAATGACCGCTAAGGTCGCACCCTTGAATGCGAAGACACTTAATTTTAGTTTCCGCTATAATATCAATTAATTTCTCAAGTACTATATATGAACTAGTCATGTGGCGTTTGAAACTGGCCCACACTTCCCTTTGTGAGCCGTGGAAATTTAGAAGAATCAGAAAAAGTTTTTCAATTCAAGAATGGAGATATGCAACTTTGTGCTGTCATTGTTACGTTAGAGAGAAAAAAATAAAAATAAAAAGCTACGAAATAATAACATAGAAGAGGTCCACAAATGGTACATCCGAAAGGAAAAGAACAATGTGAAAAGGCAGAACCAGTACAACCAATTAATGATCAAATCAAATATCATATCGATATGGAAAATGGAAATAAAGGATCTTTGCTTGTACTAATGTTTAGTTTTCGTTATTTTGTAATGCAACTCTTAGTATTGGTCCTATTGGATATTAAACTCTGTATAGACACTATTGATATACGTTGAATGTTCGGAGTTTAATACACCAGAAACCTAATAATATGTTAGTTATACTTGGACTAATTCTATATTAGTAATAATATTTTTATACTAGAAGCACAACGTTGTATAAGTAATGCTGAGAATTGTACTATAATAACTTTCCTTCTCTCTCCGATGGAACAACCTCTTATAATAATAGTCTTGGGAGCATTAACAAACAATCCTAAATCCTAAACTCTTAACTCAAATATAAAACAGCAGCTCAAAATAAGAGAAGTATAACAATTACTATATCCAGCAGTAGGGTGTGTTTGGTATGAAGAAAAAAAATATATTTTTTAATTTTCTCATGTTTAATTGGCTTAAATATTTTAAAAAGTATTTTTCTTGTGAACTCATTTTTTTTAATTGGATAAAAATATTTTACCTACCAAGATAAGGGAAAATATTATTCGAAACTCTTTTCTCAACCTTTCCCGCTCTATTTCCCATCCCCACCAACCTCTCCCGTCCACCCCCACCCCCATCCAACTCACCC